>JALLOY010000362.1:0-11937 GCA_036939835.1 Thalassiosira delicatula
TATCTCGAAACTTTATTTTGGAGGTGGTCGTCTGTCCTGTCATGAGCTGAAGTTTCGGCTTAGTCACGATTCGGGAAGTTCTTAAATAGTAACACACGTAGGCCTGGTACAAAAAAGACGTAGGCTGGATTATGTTGGAACTTGATCGCTTGGAACTTGTGGAAGATCCGTAGGTTGCCAGGAACTTCGAAACCTTTTGGCTCAGGCCTTAAGTACTGAGTCCTACGTTAAATCAACGTTTCGCCTTTCAGCTTCGAGCACAACATAGAACAAAATCCAACAACAAATGTACACTTTCTGGGACACGGACTGTTTTGAGAGAGATGTCGAATGTGGAATGTGGAATGTGGAGACCTCTGAGTGGACCTAACTATCTCAAAACCCGCATCTTCCAGCAAGGTGCGAGTGTTTGCTCTGTAGCGATATGTAAAGACAGATATTTGTACTAACCCTACACAATGATATCGCCAAACCCAGCAAACACTCGGACCTTGCAGACCAACAACGTGCATGATAAAATTTCTCCGACCATACACTGTAAAACGATACACAAGACTTGACAAGACGGAAAGCAAAATAAAGTAAAAATATGAAGACAGGCAAACCATTCTTAATAGCCGGTGTCCCCATCGCGGGCCTGGCATTGCACTCTTTCACCAATCATGGCGTTGCGTCCGCATGGAGTTCCCCCCACGCTCGGGTTCGCCACCCTCGCCGGCCAGCCGTGTCTGCGTCCGGTGCATCCTCCTCATCCGGCACCAGCACCGCCCTCTCCTCCACCTCCCTCGACGAAATCGACATCGACGCCCTGCGCCTGACGCCCGAGCTTGAAATGATGACCAACGCCTTCGGTTCCATTCCCGACGAAAAAACGCGCCACAAGCAGTTGTTGTACATGGCGTCGAAACTCCCCCCCGTCGATGACGCGATACGAATTCCCGAGAATAAAGTTCCGGGGTGTTTGAGCACGGTACACGTCGATTGTGCCCTGGAAAGCAAGGAGGGGGAAGGTGGGGATTTAGTAGTGAATTACGTCGGGGATTCAGATGGACTTCTCACAAAGGGGTTGTTGGCGCTGCTCATCCGGTGAGTTAGTATTGCAATCTATATTGTAATACATCTGCACATGATCTTCGTCTTTGTAAAATCATGTTTCATTGGTTGCGTTGGATTGTTTTTTTTTCGGGATAGAATGGAAACATAGCATTCGGCATGGAAGTGGTGCCTTTCCCTGAGTATTTTGGCACATATTTTGACGGCAGCAGCATATTTCGTGCGAGTTCTGATTTCACCTCCTGATTCAAATATATTTATATTACAGAGGGATGTCCGGCTGTACCGCGGAGCAGATCAACGCCGTTGATCCGAAATTCATCCAAGCTGCCAAAATATCACAAACTCTCACTCCCGGACGCAACAACGGCTTTTTGAACATGTTAGCGGTGATGAAGAAGAAGGCGACAGAAGCTGTGGAAAAAGATCTGAACGGCGCTAGCACCACCAATGAAGCTGCTGTGGAGGAGTCGATCGACGGTGACAATGACGCCATTCCTACCGAAAATGACGACATAGTAACGTCCTTCGATCCCGTTGACGGCAAACCCATGTACAACGCGATACTCTCCACGCTCATCACGGTCCTCAAACCGTCCTCCATCGTACTTACGGACAATTCGTCCCAGCACGCTGGTGACGCGGGGGCTAAGGGGTGGGAAGAAAGCGGGGAGAGTCACTTCTCGTTGGAAATCGTGGCGGAGGCATTCGAGGGATTGAATTTGATCAAGAGGCAGCAGTTGATTTACATGCTGTTGGGGGAGGTGATGCCGAAAATTCACGCATTGGAGATTAAGGCCAATTCGCCTTCGGAGATGTAAAGAGTAGAGAACGGGGTGGGGAGTATCACTGATATTCCTCGCTGCTGGTGATCTTACGGCAATGAAGTAGTGGGAGATTGAGCAGGGCAGAATTTTGATGAGTGTAGCTCTCATCCTAGGAGGTCGTCACCATTTGGAAGGCGTAGAGGAGAATGAAACGTTCTATCCAGACATCCATCACAGATGCATTCTCACTGACTTACCTCTTGCTTGAGACGACTTGAACAAAACTAAACAACTGATTTCTTAAGAGCAAGTTCGTTTGGATGTTGCGCAAGACCTGTACCTTATGGAGTTTTGCATTTGTAGTAGATTCTGCAACAGAATCCTCTTTATTCCATTTATCAATCAGGGGATTGATCTAAGCCTGCCAATCAAACAAATATGGGTACCAAGCAGGGTTTATCCTATACGTTCTGCATCTTTTTGTGCGCAGAAATTGGCCTTTCCGCCTATATATAAAACAAAAAAGAGTGCATAAATTGCCCAATTAACCAACTATGGTACTAGTGGCATGTACTACTACAGGACCCTGGATGTGGACCTCCCCTGGAAACAGGAACATATATCCCCCCATCCCCCCCCCCCCCAGCCGAAGTAAACCCCCTCCTACTGCCCAGAACCTCAACGAGCTCCGCCTCCCCGCTCCGCGCAGAACACGCCACCTGACTTCGAATCATGCTGTACATCGAAGACGAGGACGACCAATTTCAATTGGCGACCGACGGCGACACCATCATCGACGACGGACTCTCCATCGTCGACGAGGAAGAACGCGACCCGTACCGTCGTCGACGGGACATCACCTCCGCCGAGGCCGCCGCCCTCCGCCACGCCGACTCGAATCGTCGCTGCTTCTCGCTCCTCCTCCTCTCCTGCACCCTCTTCGCGAGCGTCGTCATCGCGTCTGTCCGATACTTTGGCAATCCCAACTTAGCCGCGTCGGCGAGCGGTGGAGGAGGAGGAGGAGGAGGAGGCTGGAATCCCGACCTGTGGGGAAACGCCGCACGCGAGAGGGAGGACGCGGCGAGGCTGAAGTCGACGTTGGAGTACCTAATCGCGAAAGACGTTTCGCTCCCGGCCACGCTGGAGCCGGAGGCGAACTTCGGGTTCTTCGCGTCGTCGTACACGCCCCAGTACCTCGCGGCGGTGTGGATCGCGAGGGACGATCCTCGTCGCATTTCCATCCCGTCGCCGAGCGAGGTGTCGAGGGACGATGGGCCGTTCAAGCAGCGTTACTCGCTGGCGGTGCTGTTCTTCGCGGCGGGGGGGGACTTTTGGATTCGGAAGATGAAGTTTCTGAGTGGCAATCACGAGTGCGACTGGGCGGAGTTCAGTAAGGATTACGACACGGAATTTGGCGTTTTTTGCGACGGCAATCCGGACATGGCAGAGGGAGAGGAGGATGATTGGGGCGGGACGAGGACCGTGACTTCCGTTCGTTTGATTCGTAAGTTTGGTGTTGTCGTGCCCCCCCTGTACGATCGTGTGTGTTGTTTGTGACCACTCGCTGATGCAATTGCACCATTTAATACACCGTACCTCTTCACATGTTTTAGCCAACAACCTCATGATTGGAACGCTTCCGGAAGAACTCCGTCAGTTGGAATATCTCAAGGAAATCATGATTGCAAATGAGCCAGCATTGTCGGGTTCCATTCCATACCAGTGGTCTTGGTTGAAACACATGCAATTCCGTGAGTTCTATTCTGATTGTGTCATCTGTGATCCATCCTCTCGCAAGCCTAACCTGGGGTGATGAACCATTTACCTTTAGTGACGATTATCGGCACTGGTGTGAATGGCAAGATACCGCGTCAATTTGCATATCTGGAGAATCTGAGGCTTTTGTATTTATGGGTGGGTAGTGTCCCATACAACCCCTCGTGCTTGCACCATGCCTGTACACCGGTGGTTATCGCTGAACCACTCACCTTGATTTTATCTGTCCATCGCAGGCAAATGATCTCAGCGCAGATACTACTCAAGGAGATTTTGACTTTTTCGAGGAAATGAGTTCTCTTCAATTCATTAATCTCGATATCAACCCGAAACTCACCGGCACTCTACCAGACTTCGCGGTTGCCAACTTGGCCGATCTGCAACAACTCTCCCTCGAAAAATGTGGTTTTCGCGGGCCATTGCCTTCTGGAATGTCTATGCTAAAGAAGCTGGTCTTTCTGAACTTGGAGGAAAATGCCTTTACGGGACGCATAGACATGTTGCTCGGGTTGAACGAACTCGAGTACCTGTATCTTGAAAACAACGCGTTCAACGATACCCTCAACGATAACTACTTTGCAAAGTTGATCAACCTGCGTCATCTCGATATGTCCAATAACAAGTTTGGCGGAATCGTTCCGAAGCAGCTTTTCGGTCTGTTCCAGTTGGAAGTCGTGGACATGAGCCTCAACAACCTGGAAGGGGAATTGCCTTATCAGTTTGACACTGATATCGAGTGGCCGTCCAACATGAAATTTCTATCGCTGCACAGCAACAACCTCGAGGGCCCCCTATACTCGCGCATCCAGTACCTGGAGAACTTGACGACGCTGGATCTATCCGACAACAAGTTCACGGGCGAAATTCCGGAAGAAATAAGCCTGTTGAAGGATCTGAACATTTTGTTCCTCGGGAAAAATGACTTCAACGAAGCGCCGGTGCCCGAGTGGATACGCGACATGACGCACCTCACAGAGTTGTCGCTAAAGCGCTCTTCCTTGAATGATACGATCCCCGGGTGGTTGGCGGAACTTACCGACTTGACCTTTTTGGATCTCGGAGAAAATGACTTCATCCAGACTATACCACAATCACTGGGCAATCTGACCGACCTCATGGTGTTGATATTAAACAAAAATCGCCTTGAGGGTTCGCTTGGGTTAGGTCAGCTTTCCAACCTGGGTAAGTTCATGTTATTTTCGGCAATCTTCTGTGCCACAATCTTGATTCCTCAATCTTTCTTTCACTTATCTGTTTTCGCAGAGGTACTACTAATCGACGACAACGACATCACTGGCAACACAACTGACATGTGCAATCATAAACTCACTCATTTCATTGCTGATTGCGAGACTGGAATCAACTCGTCAAATGCGGAACTCTCCTGTCCTTGTTGTACAGTTTGTTGCCATGACAATGACACAGCCTGCAACAACCACGATGAGTGGGACGGCAATCATATTGCCCAGGCTGAGTATGGATATGGCGGTAGACAGTATTGGGATTTTGGTGATTTTGGTGGTAGAGGTATCGTTTCGCCTCATATACCACACAATCTCCTCCAGGAAATTTGGGGCGCATGATATTTTGAGCAGTCAGTCAGTGGTGAGTTTGTATAAGGAGTGCACTGCGGCAACTAATAATCCCACAGCGGTCGAATATCAAGTGATCGCGCGACTGAGTGTCCAGACGTTTGACTTAAATTTTGCATGTATTCTTATTGCTCGGAGTGTTGGTTCATCACACAATTGTTGTGGAACGCAGGGATTGAGAACGGATTTAGTATATAGTAAAGAAAGCTAGAGTGCTCCCATACATGTACAACAATATTGAAATTGTTCGCAGGACCCCAATTCAAACCCCAACACCGCACACAGAGCATTTCCCCTCCCCCCACCATCACAATTAAGATCCGCCAAGTATCAGTATCCCGTTAGCCCTCCCTCCATGGCCGCCGCATTATGCAATCGCAACACCTGCCGCAGTCAGGTGGTTTCCGTAAATTCTCCACTGAAACTCCTCACCGACCAGCGCCTCCAACTTCATTGGTTTCGCTGTCGTTGTTTCCGTCATCAATGGCGAACCTAATTCTATCGACAACTCTGCTGATCCTGTCCCCTCTGTGCGCTACGATCGATCCCACGATGCCTCGCCTGGGTGCTTCATCCGTCGATCCAGATGTCCAAATTCTCCCCAAATTGTGGGACGTCAAGGTAAAAACAACGCATAAGAAATCCTGGGCAATTTTATCCGTTGGAAAATGCCAAGCGTCCAAGACGGGTACCAAGTGTCAAATGCTACGGAAGTTCAGGGGTCTTGCTTCCACTGATTTTTTCCGCCAAGAGTCAGAACACAAGACACATTCAATTCGAGGAGATCAAAAAATACATTCGCGATTCCAGTCTCCAAAAGACCTCCGGAATGCACAGCAAGACCCGGACGCAGATATTTGATGCTGATCTGCTCGCAAAGCTCATCTTGATTCGTGTCTTTGAGAAAAGACATCAAGAAGAAGTCAAACTGACAACACACGGAAGGAAGGCGCCGCAAGGACTTCAGCGCCCTCATTACACGCACATGTTCCAATCGGTACATGTCGACGTGAAATATAAGACGTGCGCGATGGTGTAATTGAGTGTAGTTCGTCATCCTCATTACGGCACTGGGCCGAAGAAAGTTTGCGGGGGCTTACACAAAACGCCGCACGTGGAGGAGGTCTGGAGACCCCCATGGGTTGCGAAATTCTGCTTTGTGGTTCATCTCTGGGTCTAGGATACCATTCCAATCAAAGTCTTTGATTCCAATTGCATTCTGTCTCGTTCCGTTGCAGGACATTTTGTCTCTATTGATCGGCCGAAGAAGTTGCCATTCTTTTTATGGAAGATTAGACCTTTTGGAGGGCAGCACAATAGACAACATGAACGAAGGAAGAAAGACCTACTTATCCGAATTGCATAGTCCCTTCAAAATCATTTCAAGATGTAGCGAGATATCGGTTCTTCATTGATGCTCTTGGTTTTCATCACCTTCGATTCACATGTGCTATTGTATCTCGTACAAAATGCTAGAGAAGTCAAGATTAAAATATCTCAGCTAGTCAGACGAGGCAAAGGAAGCCTTGGGGAATGGCCCGAGGCTAAGTAGTAACTAGGCATAGTCTCCGAGAATTTTCAAAAGTGAGAGAGAAAAGTTACACGAAGTGATATTTTGGTGAAGATCCGACTTTAATGGTGTATCACTAATTTAGGGTCACATTAAATATTGACGCATTGACCGCCCGACCAAGTGCACGTTCCTTTTTTCCGGCGGCATTTCCTCTTTCTTGTTATCGACGGACAACAAACGTAGTTCCCCCCCCACACTGTGACCTCATTCTTCGGGTATGCTCCGCCAGACGCCACTTCCGTTCCGCCATATTGAACGGAGTAATGACCCAACCCGAAGTCGCAGCACATACCGTCTCCGTACTTATCGCCGATCGTGAACTCGTAAGGGCCCTCGGGCACGCAGTATTCGAGCGAGTAGAAGGTGTCCGGATCGGTGTACACGGACGAGCCGGCAACTACTCGTGCTACCCCATCATCGGTGCAAGTGTTTTTGAGAGTCCACGAAGTTTCCTCCGGGTACATGTCGGTGGTGACGTCCACCTTGACGATTTTGCCGTCGCAAGTTTGGGTCGGACTCGAGGACGGACTCACGGTGGGCGCAAACGTCTCTTCACAGGCCACGCCCCCGTACTGGATTCTGATTTGGGCGAACCCGGGGTCCGAATAGCGATTGATCGAATCCACGACGACGACCACGTCGTCTGTCGTTCCGGCAAAGTTTTTGATGACGTGCGATTCATCCTCGCCCAACTTAGCCACCAAGATCGACTTTGAGAAAGCGATTCCTTCTTCGCCAGTCGTCGTGATGAGCACTTGGTCAGCTCCCTCGTAAGTACCGGCGTTCGCGCCGACTTTCCTGTTGAAGGCCACGAAGAAATCTTGCTCCCCCGCTCGATCGTCGTTGATCTTCACGATGACGGTCTTGTCGCCGTTGCTGGCATCGTAGTCGGCGACTCCGTACAGACGGCCGTTGAAACAGGTGTTCCCGTTGCCGGTGGGAGTGATCTCCTTGGACGCTGACGTGAACCAACCGCTCTGCCACGACTTGGCGCCGTTGAAGCACATGTACGGGGTGTCATCCTGAAAGTATGAATAGCCCATCAGCGAGGATTGGTCTCCGTACTCGTCGTCTTCTTCGCCGGAGTGCCCGAATCCTATGTTGTGACCAACCTCGTCTGAATGTGATCGACACGCAGCGGAGAGGAGCGACGCGGGTCGAGAGATGAGCAAAAGCGCAGCATTCGAATAAAGACGCGGTTCCCACATCGTATTCACACTCACGCATGAGGGTCGACGGGTAATGGCACTGATCGTTCTCGTAGACGCTCAGCCAAGAATACTCGTACGCGTAGGCGTAGCCCTCCATTGTCCCTGGGGGGAGGCAGTAGAGTATGTGGTCCGCGAGCTGGCTGGGATGAGAGGTCCCGAACTCGTCGTTCAGTCTTTCCGTGACGGAGTTGACCATCATCCCTTCGTTTCCGCCGCCGGGGGCAGCCGCGTCGGCAACCGTGTCGTCAACAGTGATGGTCACGACGCCGTTCGCGAATCTGTCCGCCGGGCGAAACGTCAGTTGATCCTGACTGCGAGAGACGGCACACGTGGTGGGTGAAAAATGAAGAGTTAGACGCTATACGAGGAAAGACGACTCGATCGTGCGTGCCGATGATGCCGAATCTCGCGGCCGTCGAACGCTCACCTACACAGCCCGTACCCAGAGGCGAGGTTCAACGAATCCCCACGGGTTCCGAACACGAAGTCGCTGAGGTCATCCTCGGTCCAGCCGTATTGGCCGTCAGGAGCGATGACCCGGACCGCAAGGACCGTCTTCTCCCCGATCGTCGGAGACCATTGAAGCTTGCGCTCCCGCGCGGCCTCGAGGCGCCTAACGTCTTCCCCGTTCTTACCGCCCGTGGTTTCATGCTCGACGACCTCGGGAGTGCCCCCTCCGAGATCGATCTTCCCACCCTTCACGACGGCTCCCGACCCGACCTCGATCTTGGCCCGGCCCGATTTGAGCCCCTTCCCGCTCTTGGACTGGGTCCACTCCGGATCGACATTTTCGAGGGTGTAGATGAGGCCGTTCTCCAGTTCGACGTTCATCGTTTGGTGAGGCCTGCCCTTCCTCTTCTTCTTCTCACCGCCCTTCGGGTACTCGATATCCTTGACGAGAAATGTTCCGGACTTGCCCTCCTCCAGCACGCGACCCTCGTCGTTTCCGCGGATACTCGAGGAGGCATTCGCCGCCGCGAAACGAGAGTTGACGCCGACAAGGACCGATGCGATGATCAGATTGCTAGTTATTTTCATTGAGATAGCTTTTTTGTTTCACTTGTTGAGAGCTTTCGTTCACTTATTGAGTTTGTTAACTTGGTTCTTTTTTATGGAGGGGCGGATCGAATCTTGATCGAGGAACGCGTCAGAATTCAAGGTTGCGGCATCCGAAAACGAACGAAACGGGGATTTTTTGCTGGATTTTTACTCCCACCGAGAGTGGCTCCCACGAACAAAGAATTCTCAAGGAAAACTTGGTGCACACGAGTTCGTGCACCAAGTTTGCTGGAGGAGGCCGCGCACAGCGAGGTATGGCAGTGATGGGGCGATGTTCGCGAAGGGGAAATATTTCTTCGCCGGCGACTCAGTCTGGATTTTACTCCCACGAAGAGGGTCGAATACAACATTCCGAAGGAAATCTGGGTGCGGTTTGCCAGATGTTTTGGTCGTTTTGGGTGTGGGCGCATGCGATACGGGGAGGCGATTTTAATGACCGTTTTTTAATGAATAAACGCATCCCACGTCTCCGTGGGGACTTTGCTCTCACGGAGAGACCAAGCGAGCGTTCTCGGGGCTGGCGGCGGCGCGGTCCGCCGGATAGCATTCGGCGTTCGCGGAAGCAATTCCGGAGAGTGCGTTGTCCGGTCAGGGCGATTATTCAGTGGAAAAAGGGATCGAGCGAGCATAGGTCCGGGAGGCGAGACAACTCTTCGGGATCGCCCTGAAGGGAGAACAGCCGTTGTCGGCTCCTTGATAGAGAGGTTTGTTTCGTCTTCGGACCTCATGTTCGCGTTTGTACGGCGTTTCCCCACCCTTTTTTTCGCGTCTGCAGCCGGTCCACCGGAGGGTGCGTTACCGTGACGTTGTCGACAGTTCGAAGTCGTCGAAACGGTTCCCCGCTCTCGATACATTGGCGTCGAGGCTCGATGGATGACTCGATCGATGCCCCATTATTTGGCCCCATATTTACTGAGTCTTCACATCAGAGAGTTGATTTTGTTTGGTATCATTTCGTTCATTTGCCCGCATCTCGTGTTGTCTCTAGTGTCATCTCATCAGGGCGGTGACGCACGTGTCGCGAGGCTCGGACATGGAAGCCACCGCCATCATTAAATGACCAAGTCATTGCGGGTCCCAAAAGAGGCACTGTGGCGACTTTCGCAGATGGCGTATGTTTTATGCGGAGGATTATAAATCATTCCCATGGATCAGCCCCGTGCTGTATGTTTCTGCATTGATGCTGTCACGTGAAGTTGCTATGGCCAGTTCGGATACCTTCTGGTTTGAATAAACGTCCCGCGGCGTTGCCGACGGGTCAAAGCTTCGAAAATGACTCCCCATTCTCGATCCGTTCCCCCCGGCCTCGACCGATGCCCCATTTGGTCCCAAGCCTCGTCTAACAGTTTAATTTGCACTGATCTCAGTGTTCATCGCGCACTTGCCTAGTTGGAGCTGGTTCATGATTTGCCTCCGGAAACTTTTTGCGGGGTTCGCAGCTACAAACCTACCAAGCAATTGTGATTGGGTCCTTAGGAGGTAATCAATTGACATGTCTCAACTCGATGCAAAATGGTTTCGAGGAAGAGGTTCGCTCGGCGAAGCGCGCGAGAGGGTAAGATCGGTCATCATGGCCAGAAGCGGAGTGAGCACCCAACAGTTCGGAGGGGCAAAATCAAGACGAAAACACTGCTCCAATAGGGGCGATTCTTGCGCTGCCGTGGCAACGTGCTGCAGCAGATAAGAAGATTAAGAAATCGGCCAATGCAAATAAATTGTGTTGAAACTGTCAAATATCCCTCTCATGTCACTGTCGATGCAAAGCTTTCTCCTGATTTTTGGAATCTCTAGACACTTTGGTGTTATGTATCTTTTTGCACCACACGAAGTTTCTCTTTCGCTTACTTTTTGATGTAGGCAATGATCTGCTTCATCATCTCCCCGAGCTTGCTCGAAAGCGCCACAACATTCATGTTTTGGGGGTATTGCTCAATCGTTAGTTTTTCCTTCGAAGTTGACCAACGATCCAACTCCTTTGCCAGTGCCTTGTACCCCCTCAGGATGTGAGGCGAATACGTTTCACATATCAGTTGTATTTTAGTCTGCTCCGCACTCTGGTCGCCGATACAAAGATTGCCACTTCCCCTCCTCCGCTTCTTCGGCCGCAGCTCGTCGCACTCCCTCACAAAGTCCCTCGCCGCGAACCACATGAGCTTTTGATAATTCGGGAACCGAAAATCCCTCCCGACCTTCATCTGTCTCTCCAATCGGTAGATGCCCAGCTGCATTTCCAAGGAATGTCGGTGGACGAAGTTTCCGCCGAAAACGAGGCTGTCCTCCGGCGTGAACACGGCGTGTATCCAACCGCCGGGAATGAAGAGAGTCTGGCCCTTGCGGAGGGTGACCTCGTGGACGTCCCCCCCCGCCGCGAGGATCAGATCCGGCAGGAATTCGTGCGCGTTCAGTTTGGACCCGTTCGAGTTCGTGGCCCACTTGGAGTATATTTTGATGTTCTTCGGCGTCGGTTCGATGAAGTAGAACATTTTCTCGCCGTCGTACACGTGATACCAAACGGCGGTCCCGCCGAAATCGATGTGAAAATCCGTGTAGCTCCCGGCGGCGCTCATGAGACAGTACTTCGTCACCCTNTCGTTGCATGGATTGGATTGTGCCACGTCCTCCAAGGTCTTCGGCCAGTGCAAATTCACGAAATCGACATCTCGCGCGAACTGAGGCTCGGTCACCAACCTCCCCAACGGCGTCCGACTGAATTCCAACGTGATCGCGTTCAACGTCCTGGTGCGGTCCCTCGCGGGAGTCTCCAGGTATTCCACCCACTCCTTCAACGTGTACTCCGTCGTCAGCTGCGTCGCCGTGTCGATCACCTGTATCGAGCGAAACGGACCCACCAGCCGCGCCACCGACGCGTACCCGAACGGAGCACCCGAGACGGGTGCTCCGTTCGG
>JALLOY010000363.1:0-11941 GCA_036939835.1 Thalassiosira delicatula
AATTAGTTGTGCTAGGGACTGGTGGACAGGTAGATTTGGGGGGCTTCCAATAACATACAGTTACAGTGCTGCCTAATTTTGGAGAATTGCATAAATTCAGCTGAGGGAAAATAAAATTTCATGCCCTACCATCGTACCAAATTTGCAAGGTCTCTACTCACCAAGCTACTACACAATTAATTAGGTCTTGAGCACATATCTAGGAAAGCATACAAGATCACAGGGTTTGAGATAAGATGGACTCCATATGGTCACTCAAAAATTGGTGTGAACAAATAATGTTCAGAGAGGGTGTCACAGGGCTTTTTGATAGGTTTCTTTGTCAGGTTGCTCAGGGGGGGTGGCAGTTTGGCCTCACACAGTACGGTTGCCCACGTTATTCACACAGAAAGAGCTGCATCCCTTTGATATGTGGGAGGCTGTGTGAGACCAGTGGTTGCCGTAGGGACAACGGAGACCAAAGGATGAAAATGATAGTGGGGGCACCACACAATTATAAGTTTCATTGAATATGTTTCTATAGCTCCTTGTCACCTACCATAGAGGTAGAGGCCATTACAAATACTATTGTGCTCCTTTGACACTACTTTTTGCTATTTCCATATATTTCCACTCACATTGGTCTTGAAAATGGCCCCTCGCCCTGCCAAAATGACCAGGGGTCTGGAAATTTGTTTGAAAAACAACCTCGGCCTTGAGTTTGAAAATAACCCCCTTATATGGAAACTACTAAACACGTCACTATTTGTGATTTAAGTAGTGATATGATTATTATTAGTGATGCATTCAGATTTAAACTGACTGCCAATTTTGAAAGCAATCCACAGTCTAGTCTAATTTGAAAATGACCAGGGGTTGCAAAAAGGGCCTTGAGAATGACCCCGGGGCGTTTTCAAGACCAATTATATACACATGGCATATGATGACCACAGCCCACCAACAGTCAGGTGGAGGGGGGAGGAGGGGTGGGGGCTTTACTGGTGCATACTGTTTGGGCAGGTAGTAACTCTATTTTGATAAACAAGGTATTAGCTACAAAAATAAAAGTAAGTGCATGATGTGATAGCTGTAAACAAAAAATGTGATGTGGTCTCATATATTACAAAAGAAAAATGTAGCGTGGTCACGCTGATACATAACGTGGTTGAGGGGGGGGAATCAATTTAATGGTTTAGATCTAAACCAGTTCAATTTAGAGTTTGTCCACAATGTTGCAGACACAGATGTATTATCTGAACCATGCCCATGGCATTGTAGCCACCCAACATGCATGGCCAATGGCCAACCCGGGATTCTACACAGATCTCAAGGGTATTAGGGGTGGATGGCTGTTTCACGATCACGTTGGGTCAGCGCAGCGACTGCATGCAAAATGCAAGAGCGAGCCGGGGTGAGCACATGCAAATTGCGGGCAAGCAATCCGTCAGTCCGATTTTGCAACAAGCGCCCCGAGCCCCGACCTCCTGCCCCAAGCTGCCGCGCCCGCCACAACAACTTGCACGACGCAACTTCTTGTTGTATCGAAATGGAAATTCCATAGGCCAGGTCTGACACCAAGGATCAGAATGCACATCCCTACACAGTGTGTCGTCGTTAGCTTTCACAGTTGAAGTTGGAAGGATCAAATTTGAATTGAATCGTCGACCCTTACAAATGCGTAATACCCCGGAAAGGAGGAAAGGACGAAAGTCTCGCCATTTATCTCCTAATTCAAGTAACTACCATGTTCTAAACTATTCATCCTCACATGGTTACGATCCTGATCACGATACTACCTATCGTGACACAAGCATGGGCAGGCCGGCACTGCGAACTGGAGGATATTCAGAATATGAGCCGTCCAGTTATCGATACGAGTGGTGCAATAATGAGGACATGAAAGATCATGTTGGCACCCGGCGCCGGCGAATTCATCATTCTACAAAAAACAAGACATCCGCTTTTCATTTGCCTCTCATTTTAGCCCTGGTGATGGTGTGTCTATTTTTGGTAAGAGAGGATGTGAACATTACTTTTGGCCCAAGATATCAAAGTAGCTCTTCTGGTAACGATCTGGAAGAATCACATTCGATTATAGGATCTGACGATGCTCAAACTTCAATCCAAGGCTTGAGGGGATTCGCTGTAGAATTTTCTGATGCTCACGGCAACCTATCCAGTCATCCGAAGTCCAAAACCTCTGGGGATTTGACTATTCATGATTTAAACGCAAAGAGTCGTCTTCTGGAAGTGAAGGGACTGCAAGAAACAAATGATCTGCCCATGGAAAATGACGAATACGGTAGCAACAAATTATCCATTCATCCCAAGTTCAAAACCTCTGGGGACTTGACTGTTCATGATTTAAATGTAAAGAGTCATCGTCTAAAAGCAAAAGGGCGGCAGATAATAAATGATCGGCCCATGGAAAATGACGAGTATGGCAGCGACAAACTATCCAGTGATCCAAATTCCAAAACCTCTGGAAATTTGACTATTCATGATTTAAACGCAAAGAGTCATCTTTTGAAGGCAGAAGGAAGTCAAATAATAAATGATCGGCCCATGGAAAATGACGAATACGGCAAAGGGGATAAAGCATATATGGGCCATGATTCAACAAGTGACTTTTTCTTTGCTGGAAGGGTAATAGAGACGAAACGAATCGTGAAACCGTCCGGCAGGATTGAAACGATGACCTACCATGCTCATTCCTATGCAGTTCTTCCGTTACTGCTAGATTCCAACCCGTTTGCAATCAGCGTCTGGGTGTTTTTGTCGCCTTTGACAGACAAGGAAGAAGAAGACGGCGTGTTCGTGGAGAGAGGTCGTCCCAGAGTGATTCTTTCAACTCGATCCCCAGACAATAGTGGATGTTACTCTGATCTATTTGGAGATAAGTTGGAGGCTGGCTTCGTTTTGTATGCGCAGCCTCACTATGATAGTGGAGATGCCAAATGGTATCGCATAATTTTGGAATACGCGCAGGCTGGAAACTACTCATGTCACGCCATTATTGGATCGAGTCAAAAGGATCTTCTTGTGCAAGAAGGTGAATGGCACCATATTGCCTTGTTCGCAACACAAACATCGACAAAAATACCACAGGCAAGAGATGAAAGAATGAGCATATATGTAAATGGAAAACTGGCTGCGAAAAAGTCACGGGAATCACTTCGACTTTCCAGTTCCCAATCAAAATCAAAGACAACAGTAGGCCAATATAAAGCTCAGAATGGATTTAAGGTGAAATCTAGCACCAACCACTTTGACCTATGTGGAAGAGTGGGCATGCTTTCGTTTTGGGAAACTGGAGGCCGCCCGTTATTGTCGTCGGTATCCAAGCGAATGAAAATTCAATCTGAAAATGAGGAAGATCATGTTGTTCGGGCTGTCAAGAGGGCTGCATTTGATGTCCGTGCCATTAAGGAACTTTCTCTCCAAGGGCTGTTTGTCAGAGAGCCTACCCTTCTTTATACTTTCGACGGACGCAAAGCCATTGGAGCAAATGATTTGAATTCAAAGTCACAATCTGTGAACGAGGTCATGGCCGGGCGGAGAAATGCCAAAATCGTGACCGATATGAAAGAGATGATATCATTCACAATGTCCAAAACATGACAATTGAGGTACATTTAGAGCCAAATATTCAACATTAACGAATGGATTGTTTAACGCTTGGCATATCTAATATGTGCTATCTCCTTAAGCGATTCTAGAAACGGTACACTCCAGCAGTTGAAGCAATGCCATTGTAAACATATGTGTCATCAAACGGAACATACTGCCCTGTTATCAACTTCACAGCCTCCTGACTCGCCACACCTCCCACCACAGCTGCTATGTTGTGGATTTCTGCCTCATCGTACCGAACCACCTCCCTCGCCAAATCCATTCCTTTGGTGGCGTCGAACAAATGCTCCTTCAATAAGTCGCACTCAGCCAATCCCAGACTACTTGCGATCTGGACCATACACTTATAAACCTCATTTGCATCGGCCTCCAGTGCCAACTCCTGATCATGTTTCCCAGGATAGTGCCGATGGCGATCCCAAAATGCATCACATGCACGGAGAGCGATCCACCATAACATGGGTGTCTGCACCGGATCCGTCTCATAGGGATCCATTGTCGCCATCATAAGGTCATCCCGTGCATCGGATTGGATTGCATCAAAATTAGCCAAATTCGAGGATGACAGAGCTTTAGAAAGATCTGAAACAACGGGGCTGGCAGGGTCTTGAAGTTTGTATTCTGCATAGAGCGGACGGGTTTCAAGGATGCGAAGATAACGTGCATTTTTGCAGAAGGTGAGGATTTCGTCATCGGATGGCATGGTGACGCGTAGGTCACAACCGTTGGACTTTTGGTTACATTCCTCCAATAATGAATTTACTATTTCAGTAACTGCGGACCGATCCTTTTCTGCCTGCTGCTGATATGCTTCTTGCAACGCCACATATCGCGTGGTGTCACTGGTCATGTCAGGAATGGTGCCTTCCAAAGGAGGGTAGTTGTCATTTTGTTTCAGGAATCTCTTCAATGCCAAAGCTAAAAGCTGAAACTGCAGAATATTGGATGGAATCTTGGGGCTGCTGGAACCTCCTTCCACCTCCATTTGAGACTGGATCGCCGCACCAAAAAACGAATCCTCGTCCACCCGTTCCAACACAAGCTTGACATCTTCCGAAATCCGTCCATCACCCCATACCAAATGGGCTTCTCGAACGGCCTCTTCAAAGTTTATTTCGTTGTTGATGTTCTTGGCCATTCCACGAACCACCTTTCTGAAGTCTTGCTTCTCTGCGAACGATTCTGGGTACCGTGGCCTCGCTGCCGGATCAGGATTGAAAGGAGCGGACACAGTTCCCCGCCATTTTTCCAACGCTTGAAGCAAAACTACTACGAACGGCGTGTGAGAATGATCTTTGGTATCCTCCGTCTCGTCCAAATTCTTCACAGACGATGCCACATTCTTCAATCCATCGAACAGTGGCCACGCCGACAATCGTAAGTCGGGAATGCGATGGGTCGGTTTCGCCTCGATGATGGCATGGTATGGTGACGCAGTCTGGATGCGTACGCAGCCCAATAATCCATAAGATCGCACGGCTAGAAGCGGGATAGAGAGGACGTGACACGCGTGGGAGAGGGAAAGGGTGACGGAGGAGGGCTGGTCGGCGGAAACGACCAGAATCTTTTTGGGTGTCGTTGCTGCTGCTGCATCCGAGGAGGGAGGGTTATCCACGAGCGTCTTTAGGAAGGAGGCGTAGTCGAGGCCTTCCAACGAGGGCACCGTGCAGTGGTGGCCGTGGACGTCGGGGTTGAGCTCGGACAGAAGGGCGCAGGCCTGTGCGGCGTTGCTCAGCGCATTGCCATCGCCGTGGCTGTTCGGCGGCGGGAGGAAAAAGTTGGTGGATTGCGACGAGAATTTCAACATGGAATCATTCAGCGCCGGAGACGGCTGTGCCTTCAATCCTGTAGAAGAATCGCTACCGATGCCCGCATTGGTGTCATCGTTTCCGGCGACAACATTTTCATCGTCGTCCACCACCAGAATGGATCCGACGCCGGGCAAGACCAAATTTTTGAGCGTCTCTGTGCCGCATGCCGACGAGCCTATGAGGACAACGAGGGTGCTCCCGAGGGCACGTTGTCCGGCCGCTCCCCAGAGGCGGAGTTGACGATCGTATTTGTCTGTCGTGGCCATTGTCGTTGCCAGTCGTTGTTGTGTTTCTGTTTCCGCAACGCCGCGTGGGGTCTTGGATTCGTCTGGAAGATTCTGGAAGATTCTGGATATAAAATAATATAGCGATATCAAGTGTTCAGTATATAGACACAATGTTTGGAACTATGCATTATATTGATCGCCAAAGTATTGCTTGTTCGGGATCTTCCTAAGTAGTTCGATATCAGGAACTGAATAATTTTGTGTTTCTCGTTGTTGGCGGAGCGAGGTCGTCGGTCGTCGGCCATCGCGTCGTCGCGGCACTGTCTTTGAAGATTTTTGATTGCACGCACGGTCCCCTGTCCCCCCCTCCCCGCCTATTCACTTCCATCTACTCATATCACTTCTATCCAGCGAGCTCTGCTTCGGTAGAGATCTAGCCGCCAGCCTCCCTTGCATTTGCCTTTGTATCCCAGCCTACGTGAAGATAACGACGTGGTGCATGCCCTGTAGAGTGCTCTCCTGTTGGACCTTCGTGCAAACAGGAAAGGGCGAGGGGAAAATCAAACGTGCCACCGTCGCTCTTCGAATCAAATACGTGGGCACTTCAAACGTTGGCTACTGCAATTGTGCAAGGAGAGATCGTTTGTGTGGTATCAGAAGTGCAAACGAATCTCGCATCTGGCTGGCATAGAGGAACTTCATTGAACGCATCACATCATGCCATCGCCATCGAAAAAATCATCCAGCAATTCACCATTTATCAATCGATCGTCATCGAAAATTCTGGGCAGTTCATCATGTATCCCTCGGTTGCCAAAGCGAGTTCGTTTGATTCCTTTCTTGACATTTTTCATCTTCAAGGCATTGTGTTCGTTGGTCATCCTAAATCTCTACATGGGCTCACAAATATCTCTTGTCCCGCTGGAAGATTCATTCTCGATGATGTTGCATCGAGACAGTGGTAGGGTTAGATCAAATTTTAGAAAAGGTTCAAGAATGGATGTGGGATTTGTAGGATCATCGAACTCAAAAACAGGAAAAATCAAGAATAAATATCCCAGTGCACTCAACTCAGCACAAAACAAGGACGCAGTGGGAATGATCACTCCAAACTCAGCTGCTAGGGTTAGATCAAAAGCTAGAAAAGGTTCAAGAACAGATGTGGAATTTGTGGGACCACCGAACTCAAAAACAGGAAAAATCAAGAATAAACATCCCAGTGCACTCAACTCATCACAAAGCAAGGACGTAGTGGGGATGATCACTCCAAATTCAGCTGGTGAGGTTAGATCAAAAGTTAGAAAAGGTTCAAAAACGGATGCGGAATTTGTAGGATCATCGAACTCAACAACAGGAAAAATCAAGAATAAGTATCCCAGTGCAGTCAACTCAGCACAAAGCAAGGACATGGTGGGAATGATCACACCAAACTTAGCTGACGGAACGTTGCAAGGGAAAGAGCGTCTGTGGAATATTCTACAAACACGAAACCTCACACAAGTAGATGCTTCGTACTGGGCATCGATACCATCATGGGATACGATTCTTCAGAACATTTATCACACCAAAAGAGACAATGCTGCGCCAATAATACACGGTCTTGAGACATGTCAAGCATTCCAGGACATTACTTCCTCCAATCCCTCCGAAAGACGGATTGCCCCTGCTGGTCTGTTCAATACCGGAACCAACTATCTCAGTGTCTTGTTGGAATACAATTGCCAAAATCCCCACCGTGTAGAAAAAATTGGGAGCGTCAAGCGTGGTCATGGGAATGAGTGGGAGGTTCCATGGGGAAAACATGTTCCGGCAAATTTTCGTGGGAAGCATTTCAATTTGAAGAGTCAAAATCTGAAGTACACGGTGGATGAAGTACTGCCAATTGTTTTGATACGAAATCCCTACGGCTGGATGAAGAGCATGTGCCGCAATCCTTACACTGCAAAGTGGAGAGGGATGCAGGATAAAAAAACGTGTCCAAAGTTGAAAGACGGCAATGGTGGTACAATAAATGGTGAGGGATACAACCCCGTAGATGTTACATACGGCGCGGGGGCTAAACACCATCAAAGTTTAGGGCATCTGTGGAACGACTGGTATGGCGAATATTTCTACAAAAACACCACCAGCAGCAACAAAAGGAGCGAAGCACCATTTCCTCGTTTGGTCATTCGGTTCGAGGATATAATCTTCTTCCCGTACGAGGTCACGAAGCAAATTTGCACCTGCGCCGGCGGTGTTCTCGGTCATCGGCAAGACGACAAAGATGTTACGAATGGAACGTTCCATTACGTCGTCCGCAGTGCCAAGGCACTGCGGACGACGTAATGGAACGTTCCATTCGTAACATCTTTGTCGTCTTGCNTCCGCAGTGCCAAGGCAGGCATGGGACACGGCCCAGCTAGCAAAAGGAATGGATTGATCGATTCATGGTTGAGATATGGAAGTGATGATCCTAAGGATGCTTATTCAGAAAGCGATATTGAGGTAGCAAAGGAAATTTTGGATTCAAAGATGACAAAGGCTTTTGATTATGCATGATAATTTGAGGTTAATGTCCAACACAGCATGCGCTGTCAGTTGTGCACAGCCCTATTAAGCTAATTTTGAGAGTGTGTATCAACCGAATTGCATTTCTCTCCACTGAGAGCAGACATATCTTGAAATAATATGAGAGCTCCACGAATAAGTGAAGGCTTTCAGTAATGATACAAGGATAATGCGTGCGTCTTAGACATAATATTGCCACAAGGCGCCATGTCCATTTGAAACTGGTCGTTGCAATTCAAGCGCCATCATGTGCCATATTATAAGTGACTTATCGGAAGTAGCAAAGCAGATACAAAATGCAAATCATGCTCTGGTGAGTGAGGAAGCATCCAAGCCCTATCAAGGAGTCACATCTTTTATGATCGAATTTGATATATAAGAAAAATTATCCCCTCGGGATACTACGTATATGTTCACCTCGAAACAACCTGTTTCGACCTTTTCAACTCAGGAGGAATGAATTGAGCATGTCCTCCAACACTTATTCAGGCCGAGAACCCACTCAGTACTGGCCAGTGGCAAGGTCAAATACTCCTTGGACAAGATCGCTTCCTCGCTTAACAACAGCTACCTCCATCGTCGATGCATATGGAACCGGGGCATCGTCCATGCAGAGACGCCTCACGGGAGCATCAAGAAAGTCGAAGCATTCCTCGGATATTCTGGCACTGACCGTTGCGCCCACACCACCAGATTGAGTACTCTCGTCAAGAATGGCAACCTTATTGGTTCGCTCCAAACTCTTGCGAATGGTGTCCATATCAAGCGGTTTCAAGCTCCTCAATTCAATGAGATCGATGTCGAACCCTTCTTCTGTGATTTCGTCAATGACGAGCTGCGCTTCCTTGACACCGTGGAGGTAAGTGAGTACGGTGACAGCATTTCCTGCAGCTACACTTTCCGCAGAAGCCTCGTGCAACAGAGCAGCCTTATTCAAGGGCGCACATACGTCAAGGTCAAGTGTTCCCTTAGCCTCCTTCATCATTTTCACAGGAGCGAAAAGGAAGCATGGTCCATTATCGCGGATCATACTCTTGGTGATGCCATAGGCCGCATCAGGCGAGGATGCAGTGCAGATCTTCAGCCCTGGGATGCCCATGACGTAGGCATGGAATGGCTGACTGTGTTCAGCGCCAAGCGCTTGGTTCGGGGCAGTACCTCCAGCACCAACAATAGTCATTGGCATGTCGAACTGACCACCAGTAGTGGCAAAGGTATTTCCAGCAGAACTGAGCTCAGCCATACCAAAGATGCCGAAGTTGGTGTTCATGAGCTCCACAATGGGGCGGTAACCATTCATGCCTTCTCCAAGAGCCTTTCCAATGAAGTGACCTTCATCAATAATCTCGTCAGCGGCACGAATCTTACCATAAGTCTGTTGGGTGAGTTTCGGAATATCGTAAGACGATCCAGCCTGGAGATCCTCTGCATGGATGGTGGTGGTAGGATCACGGAGCATTTCCTCGTGAATGGCAAGGTTGATGGCGTCACCAATTGAAATGTCACCATTCTTCGCCTTTTCGCGAAGGCCATCAATATGGGCAGTGATAGTCTCCATCTGTCCAGAAGAAATAGTCCGTGCATTTACGGCATCAGCGCAAGCAGGAGCTGGCTTGGCGTTATAGTCAGTATCAGGGGCATCAGGGTACTCGAGTTCCTTGGCGAGTTCCACCGGAGGCATGGGTGAATCGTCTGCGAACTTGACGGCTGCCTTGACATCAGCCAAGATCTCCTTCTTTGCCGCCTTGAGTTCATCCTCCGTGAAGACGCCATTGTTGGTGTATTTCTCTTCGAACTTCTTGATAGGATCCTGGTCAACTCGTGCCCACGCCTTTTCGTCTTTGCGTCCACGCTCGTGTTCAGGATCGGCGGGAGAATGACCATTGAATCGGTAAGTGTGAACTTGGAGGATGGCTGGTCCCTTGCCACTCCTGACGTAGTCTACAACAGCTTTTCCTCCCTTGGCCACATCAGCCGCATCCTGCCCGTCCACCATCAGACCCGGGACACCGTAGTGTTTTCCCTGCTGGTACACCTTGCCATTAGTGGCGACGTCACCAGTAAAAGTGTTGATGGCGCGTCCGTTGTCAATCACGATGAGGAGAAGGGGTAGGTTATCCTTCGCCGCGGAGTTGAGAAGTTCCGCAGTACGCCCATTCTGAGCTCCACCCTCTCCAACAAACACAATGGAGATTCTGTCGTCGTCGGCGGGAGGGGCCACGTCCTGCTTCAGATAATTCTCATCGTCAGACACCGCCAATTCGCGATCCAGCAGGATGCTCTTCGCCGCGCCGGCGGCGTAGGGGAGCTGCTCCGAAACAAGCGCCCACCCGCCCTGGAAGTATGTGGGCTTATCGAAAATGTGCATGGATCCGCCGGCCCCCTTGCAGCTCCCCGTCTCCTTCATGAAGAGCTCGGCCATGATCTCTCCAGGATCGACTCCGCTGGCCAGGGCGTGCGTGTGCTCGCGGTAGTAGGAGTACTTCTTGTCCCCGTTCTTGATGGCGTAGTCCACGAACGCGGGGATGGATTCCTGTCCATTATCGAGATGCATGAATCCTCTGATTTTTCCCTGCATATATTGTTGGTTGCAGGCATTTTCGAAGCCTCGCGCCATTTGAAGGGCTTTGTAAATCTTTGTGAGTGCCTCCTTGTCGTTGTCGACTTCGCCCGCGTACGTGTCCACTTCCGCTTGAGAGTAACCGAACACATTGATGAGCTGAAGTGCCGCCAGACACGGATACAACACAGAGGGTTAAGTTAATTGTCCCACACAAAAAGTGCAATATCACCTGTCATTAGAATTCAACACTCTAACATCGCCATCTCACCTGCTCAGAAACATCCTCCCAAACATAATCGATTGGCGGACGCATCGAGTTTGGCGCTTCCTCCGCTGCCTCGGTCTACGTGATATCGGACATGAAATGTGGATAATATTTTGAGTTAATTTCATAATTGATCGGAGATGATAATAAATAAATTCGTTTTACATTCGCACTTACCTCGGGCGCGGACAGGGTGGCGGCCGTCAAAGGGGAAGCCACCCGTCGAGAGGAGGCAACCGAGCTCGCTACATGACCAGCCTTGGGGGCGCTGTAAAAGAAAAAGAGAAAATGCGATGCGGACCATGAGTATCGACGCAACGTCATTGATTGCAATTTCGCGATGCTATCGGCCATGTTCGACCGCAGTATTCCATCATCACGTCCGTCGGGCTGACTTACACGAAAGCGGTCGAGGTTGCGGCGCAGAGCGCAGCGGCAATGGCGTATCCCGCAAATTTCATTGTGTTAGAGAATTGGTGAAAATGAAAATATTAATTATGCTGCACTAAGGCTACGCTGAAGGATTCGGAGCGTACGATAGGTAGTATCGTAGGGGCGGTCAATAAGGAGTGCCAACCACTCTCTCAACAACATGTCAAGTGTATCGTAAAACGATCGATGTCACCATGATGTTGTCGGAGATGACAGTGGAGGCGGAGAGGAAGACAACAATCACCAGGAAGATCCCGTATTGTTACATCTTTCGCGATAGAATTCCGGATATTTAAACCAGACATCTAGCAATTCTAATCGCTTAATTGTAACCAATTCGGGATCTTCCGAGTGATTGCTCCGACAAATTATTGAAGAACGAGGATTGAAGTCTTTCGTCGGCTTCTTGTCGCGTCGGTCGGTCTGAAAGTTCAGCTCTATGTATCTATCGTACAATACGATAGAGTGGCTCGTGTCGGAG
>JALLOY010000364.1:0-11970 GCA_036939835.1 Thalassiosira delicatula
CCCGGTACCCATTGATATACCCGTTGAAGGGATTATGTTCCGTGCTATTTTGTTTGGACACATCTTGCGGAGACAACATTGATTCCTTTTCAATTGTTCCCGGCCGTTTTCCACACGGCCCTGCTTGCCAAGATACAGATGCTATTTGGGGGCACCACACTATCGTAATGGTCTCAAGTTGCTTAAAAAGTGCGACATCTGCCTTTGATTCGACTTTCGTCTCCTGAATCGATGCTTATTTGCCCAAACTGCTCCCATTGTACTATTGCATTTGCTAAGGGGGTGCTATATATGAAGTAGAAGCAGAACCAAAACACGGACGGGGTGGATGATGGGATACGTAATATTTCCTATTTATCTACAAGTTGCACACACACAGTACATTGCCTTCTGTATGGCGGGTGTTCCAATGTGGGGCAGGAGGGTCCACTTCCTTGTGGCTTCAATAGCTTTTGCGACGGCGACATTTGATTCTTGTCCCCACCAAGGAAGGGTGGTAAGAATGTAGCAGTGGCACTGTTGTTGAGACCACCAATGGCGTTGCAGCTGCCCAAGGTATTGTGACGGGAGGGGACAGAGAAGAGAGAAGAGGATCTCAGAGAATGTGTGACAGAAGGATGGGCGAGCCGGGCTTGACCAAAGGGTGTATACCCTGGTATGCTTTTACACTTTTGGCTGGCGGTCAGTAGGGCTATGGGATTAGTGGGCACATTTCAGCATAGATGTGGGCCCACATGGACCCCACATTGCTAACAAACACTGTGTCAACAACATTTTAGGGCAACTTTCCAGTGTAGGTATCGACCGATGTTCTGATGGCTGAGATTGGTGTTCTGACGACTGACGACTGATAGAACATTGATCAACACCTACACGTGGAAGGCCAATCGTCAGATCAATCCTGGCCCAGATGTGGGCACACCCGCATACCAACTAATGCCAAGGTCATAGCGGTCTGTCACTAACTTTCATTAGATAGGGCCCAAACTTCCAATCTTGCAATCACTAGGACAAGGATTGTGCAATTCTACAATTGATAATAATTAAGTCCACTAATTAAGTTCACCAGATTGATTAAATTCACCAGATTAATTAAGTCCATCAATTCAGTCCACCAGATTAAATAAGTCCACCAATTAAGTTCATCTCAAATTAAGTCCACTAACTAAGTCCACCAGATGAATTAAGTCCACCTCATCGGTAATTAAGTCCGACTAGGTCCACCAATTAAGTTCACCTAATTTGGCCAACGTAAGAATAATTTTTCAAATGTTTTTTTGCAGAATTGTCACTCCCATGTTAGTTCAATATTGTCAATAGATTTTGTTACCTACGGATATTTTTGGTGTTATTTTGTGAAAATATTTTCAAATTTTGTCGAAATTGTTCAGAATTTCACCTAAATGCGGATATTCCGGGGATTGAACCCACACCACAAAAAGAAAGTTCCAGGCAGTACAGAAAGGGACCGCACATTGCATTGGTTGATGCAAGCAATTTATTAATATATATAATACTTTACACTTTCTACCTAGTCATCAGAACCATTTCACATTGTAGGGCAAAAATAAATATTTTTTAGAAGTCCGATTTTAATTTTTGAAAATCTCAATGTTTTGAAAACGCCGTCGATGTTTTGAAAACGTCAATGATGTTTCAAAAACATCACTGATTATGTACGTACACAACTTAGTTGTAGGTAGAGTAAAATTAGCAATTCCCCACACCGATTACATAGAACTTCATTGCCAAAATCAGCAAACACACAGACCTTGCAGAAGGTGAACATGAGTTTTGAAAATAAAGGCATTTTGAGTTTTCGATGCACGCGTTTGGAAATGAGGTAATTTTATTTGCTTACTATTCCTATTCCTCTCCAGTAGAGATAGAGATGCCTCGATGCCCACATTGGTCAGGAGTTTCTGCAACATGGTCGAAATTCGAAATGCATGCTGATGACACTTCCACGTTGCAACGTTGGCATGTGTTATTTGCCCTTATACATCTAGGGTTCCGTTGCCGTGCTATCTAGCTGCAGATGCCATCATTAACGGCTGCTCGAACTTTGATATTTCCCTCCCCAAAAGACAGCACAAAGGGCAGGAAAGACAAACCCTCCCCTATGACGCCAATGCGTTTCCAATGCTTGATTTTTGCTTGAGATGTGGCGAAAGGATGGCTAGGGCAGTGAAATATTTTGGGCAACCAAAATTTGAATTTGACTCTTGCCTACACATACCAAGGTCCAGTGCAGCTCTAGGAGTGCGCAAGCTTTTTTGTTGTTGCATCGCCGTCATTGACTACCAAAAGCCTGTAGCATAGGTGCTGCCACCGTAGTCAGGACCGGGAATATGTCGGAGTTTTCAAATGCCAATCAGTGTGTTCTCTCTGATTATGATTCCAGATGTGGAAGAGTCGCGCTTTTTGGTGCATGTTGAATTATAATTGATCTTCATGTGTTGACATCAAGACCTTCAACGACCGCCTCTTTTGTCCAGTTGATTGTCTTTTTTGCATTTGTAGACTCGACCGATGGGTTTTTATGGGAATCTGTCAGATGGATGAATGCGCCTCACTGTCCACGCAATTCTAACTCCAACAACTCACAATCATCCTTGTCCTCCTGACAACTTGCCATCATTGCTATCGTCATCCTCCTGTGACATAGACAATGACAAGTTGCCATCGTCATCCTCATCTAATACTGACTCCAAAGACTCGCCATCCTCATTGCCCTTGTATCCGTTTCCTTCCTCCCGCTCCTCTATGGATAAGAAAAAATGTGCTTCGTTTTTGAGACGTCCGTCTGTATACTTGCAAAATAGATATCGTATGCATGTCAGATCTTTGTCTCACACTGCTTTTCCCCTCCTCGAGATCTTTCGTCCTCGATTTGTTCTTTTTGCATGCACCGTCCACCAAAAAATGAACATCAACTTAACCATCACCACTCTCTCCGCCTGCTCTCATTGTCATCTTGCTCGCCATCAGATACGATTCATATTTGTTTGGTCGTTGTCCCGTCAATATCCTCATGCTCTTAGAGGACCAGCCCATCTATCGTCACAACCTCCCGTCGTTGACCAACAGATCCATTGTTGCCACCACTTCATGTCGTTGACAGATCAGTCTATTGTTGCTACCAATCATGTCATCAACTCATCAGCCCATCGTGATTACCTTCTGTCATTGACCATAATTCCAATCTTGTTTCGATTTTGAATTTGAATTTGAATTTGAATTTGAATTTGGGGCCTGTCGCCATCATTGAGCCTTTCGGGTTGATGATCTGGGATGACAATGATCTCAAGCTTGCTTCGATTTTGAATTTGCGCTCCTCCCATAGGGCTAATAATAAGTAAGGGGTGGGTTAAGTAATCAGCGTAAGTAAAGTAAATTTAGGCTCATTGTGAGCTTACTTTTACTTACTTTACTTACACTTTACTGTGACTCTCTTACTTTTACTTTACTTTACTTATTTCTTGCTTTGACAGGGGGGTTACTTACCTTTACTTACTTCGGTACGTAGACGCTACTTAAATGCTTTAAGTAAATAGCTATGCTTTGGACGTTGACGCTACTTAAATGCTAAGTAATGCTACAACTAGACAGTTGCAGCTGGAGCCCTTGTTTGGGCATACGTGGACGGTGTGTATGTGCAGATTCCTTTGCAACTACGGTACAACCGAGCTCCAGTGCGCGCACGTGGTACCAAAACAAAGACAAGTTCTTTCCCATTTCTTTTTGACCATTGATCTTCTGTCAATCTTCCGTCAATCTTCCATTGCGACACCAGAGTTCCCTTGTCCTTGTCCTCCCCCTCAGTCCACAAGAACCGGTGCGCCATATTTTGCGATCGCTCTCCCCCTCTACGATATAATGTTTGGTCCTCCCCTCCTTTGCAACTCCCAATCCTTTTGCATATTCTCCACCTAGCGTCAGCGTCTTTGTTGTAGAGAAAGAATCCATTTACTTACAAAGATGTAAGTAAACACTTAAAGTAAATGTAAGTAAATGCTTACTTAGCTAACTTATGGGTGTCTTCACTTTTACTTTACTTAGCTTTCGCACATTTAATTTACTTTTACTCACGTTACTTTTACTTACATGCCATAATGCCTTATACATACTTAATGCTTGAGTCTTACTTATTTCTAACCCTGTCCTCCTGTCGGTTGACGGTAACGTAATACCTCATAGAGCAGGGGTTCGTTGACAATCCCACAATCAACAGCATCGTCCTTAGGCGTAGGAAACACAAAGAATGCCACAGCGGTGGTGGTGGCCATGAAAGCAATGGATTCAATGACATCTTGTACCTAGTGGCAGCAGCAGCCCAACCTTGGCCTGCCCAATCTCCACTCCAAATCTGCGCTGATGAAAGAGGAGATGAACACCATTTACTGGCAATGTGGGACACCACAAAGCCGCGCCTGACGCAGCGAGGGGTCCTTCAAGTCAAGGCCACAATGCCGATGATTGCACTCTGGATGTTGGCATGGGGCAAAGTCTTCAGGCACCCGGCATCCAGATACTTTGGGCAACATGGGATGTGATCATGGAGCATTCAGCCAAAAAAACAGCAACAATCAACCAGAGAAGGGTGTACAGCCATGGCGGAGGTGGGCAGTGCGGTGTCAGTGAGGACAAATATGGAGTTTCTTGTGGTCATGGTTAATAAGTACCTAGGGCTACAACAAAGACAAAGTATCTTTCAGTCACAGCCATGGCGGAAACAGAGTACCTGCTGACATGGCCAAGAGGTAACTGTGACCATGATGAAGGTCGGGTACCTCTTGGCTACGTTGGTGGCAGAAGCAGAGAATTCTGTGGTTCCGATGAAGGCTTTTGACCTCGAATTGTAAGTAGGTACCTTATAGACTTCTACCGCAGAATAATGTTCAAGTTGTATATGGCGGGAATGAATTTGAATGGGATGCCGCTTCCGTCACAGTTCATTGGCCCGACGTCATTTTGCTAGCCCCCGCACCCTGCAAAACAATCACATCCACATCAATTGTAACATGGGCCTCCTGATTCCTCTCCACACCCTCCATTTCCTCTTTTTGATTGTTATGTGGTTTTTGAGATACATGCCACATGCTCGGAGAGCAATCCTGACAGCAACTAGTGGGGCCCCATGCAAAACGCCAACAGTGTTGTTCTCTGCTACTGGGCAGCGGCGTTGCGCAGTACGCGATCATGTACGGGAGGCCTGATGCGTCGTAGATGCAACTGACAATATTGCCCTCTGGTGGGTCCGTTTTTCTCATTGCAATCATCCTGATGCCTTGAGCTCTAGTAGGTTGATTGTCATTTCATTTGTGTTGCCCTTGACCCAGAAATTCCAGCTTCTCCTCCACTCGCCAACAGCGCCATGTGTCATCGTGTGTCTTCTTTGTTGGGATTCACGTCACATCTGATGCCTAGCAGAGCTCCATGCGACAACAATTGCGGATACGGGGCCAGCAGCGTTGGCAAAGATCCTCCAGAGGCACAGGAGTTATTGCAGCAACAACGATCAGATCATCTGTCCTACTCTCTGTTGTGATAGCTGTTGTTGTAATTTGACCAAGTGTCCGGCAACACAGCGCATCAGAGGATTGATGGATGCAGGTTGGATTTCAGCGCAGTGCACTATTTGGCACAGTACTCCGCTTACGCTAGGTCCAGGTTCAGGTATCAAATCCTACCGCCGCTATCTTTTGTGTGGATATTGTGTCAAATATTTCCCACAGCGTCCAGTCCCCTGGTCTTGCTCCTTGCTGCCACAAACACGTCTGCGCCAGCTCCGTCTATTCTTGCCACCAGGTTGGCCTGACAACGTCCAGAAGCAATCCAGGATTGCGGAGAAAGGAAGCTATCGACTGAGATCAAACCCTGGCCGTCTTGCCTGTCGCCGTTGGAGCCGTCGCCGCTTGAGTCCTGTGTTGGCACATGTGGAACATCACCATTGGAGAACGTTTGACGGCGGTCGTTCACACTAAAGGAGACGCTGTTGTGACCCATGCTCATAAAATCGAGTCGTATTGGTGGGGTAGATGTCTGATACAAGCTCGTTGTGACAACCATCCTTTTCTGTTCGCTCTTTAAAGCCATCCATCAACAACAACAACAACAATGACAACAACAACAATGACAACCACGACGATGACCACAGCGTCCTTCCTGTCCTTCGACCTCAGCATCAGCATAGCAATCCATAATTGCAGTTGCCTTCTCTGTTCTAGTTTTGCCAATGGGCTCTACAATGCTTGTATTTATAGGATTTACGGGGAGATGGTTTGACAACACCGTCAGCCGTGGCAACTAGGGATCCCCGTGTCAAGCAGCAACGTGGACGTGGCCGATCCTGTCATCTGCCTCCAATGACTCATCATCTGTATTGCGCCCCTTGATGACTCACTGTTGCCGTAGGTTAGGCAGATGATGACAAGTCACAATTGTCGTCATTGTTATTGCCGCTGTCCTCCAGCTTCGGCGGCCCACCATCATCCTTGTCCCTTGACGACTCACTCTTGTGGCCACACTCGTCCTCCTGTGAGGCAGGTGATGACAAATCACCACCATCGTTGTTGTCCTTGTCGTTATCGTTGTCCTCTGAATCCTCCGGCTCACCATCATCCTCAGCCCCCCTTAATACATTGCAATCGTGGGCGTTGTCACAGTTTTGTGAGGTAGAAGATGAAATGTGACTGCCGTTGTAGTCGTCGTTGCTGCTGTCCTCTGACTCTGACAACTCATCATTGTTCTCGTGACTTGCCCCGCGGCGTCGTGTTGTAATGTAGAAGATAACGAGTCACAGTTGTTATTGTTGCTGTTACTGGTTGCCGCTGTCCTCCAACTCCAGTGACTCGCCATCATCCTTGCCCCTCCTCGATGGCTCACCCCTGTGATCATTGTTGTTGTATGGTGAGACGATGACGAGTGAAAATTGTTTTCATTGTCATTGCCCCTGTCCTCCAACAAATGCAACTCATCAATGTGTTTGCCCTTTGATGAGCTGTCCTCGTGGCTGATGTCACGGTATAGCAATGGCGAGCCGCAATCCTTGTTGCCACCGTTGTATGGAAATGACGAGTCACAATTGTTGCCGTCGTTGTTGTTGCCGCTGCCCCCTGGCCCCGGCGGCCCATTGTCGCCATCGTCCTCCGACTCCGGCTCTGACAACTCAGTATTGTCAAGGCCCACTAGAAGACTTGCCTCGTGGCCATCATGGCTGCCTTCCTACTCCAGCTCTGAATCTGGCGACATGACATTGTTGTTGTTGTCATCACGATGACAACTTGCCGTTGTCATCAATGTTTGCCACCGTCTTTCCATGAAGAATTGCTGCCATTGTCCTCCCACATCGCTTGCCTTCAATTGATGGCCAAGGCAACACACCAACGTTGATGTCATAATTTCTACCAGCAGATTGTTGCATGTCCACTCTCCCTCAAAATCAATGCCCCCCTGTCTAAAAGTCAAACAAATTAAATCCCTTGCCCCCCACCCAATCATCCAACAGCGCCTGAGCGCTCCTTGCCCTCAATCCTTGCAGAGGTCATTGCCGCACAGTGCAGTCTCGCACTAGAGCAGTGCATGCAGTCGCCGTGAAACCTCAGGTACAAATCCGGCCTGCCAAGCAATTGGTTTGTGTGGTGCCCGTCACTTGAATCCAGCACATGCCGTATAGCCTGGTGCCACGTTTCATTTGCGCACACGCACATGCGGAGGGGGGGGGCTGAACAAGACGTCGCCTCCTTCAAAGAATTGAGAGCTAACCCCTCTCTCTTTCGGCACTGAACTTTGCAGGGGTTCTCTCCATGGCCACGGTGCTGGGAACAGGACCACCACGTTGTTGTCATGCCCAGCTGCCATAACAGCAATGTGCGTCTTGATGCCATGACACACTGGTGTTATTAGCATGGCCACGTTGAGCTGTGTCGGTGGCATTGACGCAAAGGATTGGCGGGCGCTTATTCGGGTTTTTGAATATTTGTCGTTAACAGAAATCCTGCTAACTGTGTGTCGCTCCGATTAGCTAAATAAATGCTTTTTAATGCACTTTGGCGGTTTAAAACTCTATGCAGAGGAATTAATACCTATGTATGTAGATAGTCACATGTCAAATTTAAACAAGAGGTATGCTGCGCGTTTTGCAGACGTGGCAGTTGAATTTTCAAAATGGAGGAAACACAACTGGGACCTCACATCACAGTCACAGGTACTGAGGAGTAAGTAATACTCATAAGTATATTTACTCCTCCATAGGTATCTACAAACTAATTCATTTGCGTGATTGAAGTGTCAGAAAGTGTCAATCATCTGTCACGAACACGAAGCCTATGCTACAAAAAACATCTCACATGGGAATCCATATAATGATTATGATTTTGAAATCATTTGATCTCTAAATTTGTTTTCAATGACTTGCAAAGTTCTACAAATGCTGTCAGAGAGCATGTACTTTTTTACAAAGATAGTAATGCCCCTCCACCTCCACCTCCACCTCCGCCCCCCAATAATTGGGCAAAGAGACCTGCAACAAACTGGACGGAAATATATGCCTGGTTGATTTAGATCTAACCTTATCGAAATTGATCAAAATATTTTCTGTGATCACAAGAAAATTGTCTCGTGATCACGAGACAATTGTCTCACGGTCACAAGACAATTGTCTCCTGATGAGATAATTGTCTCGCGATCACGAGACACTTGTCTCATGACCAGATCACGCCTAGCTCACGTCCACCTTTATGGTGGTTGAAATTTTCAGGTGCTCCCACTATGTTGAACGATATATCGCTAACTATCCTGAACGCATTCAGGATCTTCCTGAGTGAGCGATCATTGTTTTCACTGTACATTTCTATGAAGGACTATTGCTGAATATTTAGTGTTCCGGGATCTTCATTTGGCAATAATTTTTGTTGTTATTGGTTGTCCCGGTTGTCCTTGTCTGGTCGAGAATCTTTTATTTCTGGACGTGAGACAATTGTGTCATCATGAGACATTTGTCTCGTGATTGTGAGACATTTGTTTCGTGATGAGACAATTTTCTCGCGGTCACGAGACAAATGTCTTGCAATCACGAGACATTTGTCTCGTGATCATATGGTTGTCTCGTGATCATATGACAACATCTAAAATATTGATTTAGATCTAAATTAGTATTTTCAGATTCTTGTCCACAATGTTGCTGGTACCCACATCTGATACAATTTTCTACTGTCCTGTCAGAACGGTCCTCTCACGGGGGGGACAGTACCAGCTAGCTTTTGTGGTCACTATACACCTTTAAAGACTTGTACATACAGAGGCCAGAAACGCAACTCGTATCTAGAGAGCAACTTGGATCTTTTCTGTGGGTAGTATTGTGTTCTAGCAACGTTGATTGGGGAAGTTTACCACAGAAGGAGATTTTGTACCTGCACAAACGATTCAGTCCTCTCTGATACACCTTTCGGTCGTACAAACCAAGGAAGCTGATAAAAAGGTTGACCGTCTCCCTCAGTTTTGATTCAGGACAAGTAAGACCCACTATTTCTTCTCTAATAATTTTGTAATCAACAACCACTGGAAACATAATTGTACAGAATTGTATTAACATAATGACAACATACATTTCGAAGCTCAAAATAATGCATCAGCAATCAATGCGGCGCCCACAGCAGCTCCCATGAACCCGAACAAATCACCGCCCCCACGCCTTCCATCCCTCGCCGGCCTCACATGACGCCTCTTCATCCTTCCCACCTTGGGATTATGATTCGGTTCGATCACGCTAGGAATCGCTCCTCCGCCACAGCCGCCGCTCGCGTACCCCAACGAAAATATCCTGGAATTGGCATCGAACTGCTGGCTGCTCGTGAGCTGCGGCCGCTGACTGAACTTCTTCCTTCGAAGTTGCTTCCTCACCGCCACCAGGAACTCGTGATAGGTGGCGGCCCTGCCGTTGCAGGTATCGTAGGCGCCCATGAACGCCTGCGTCATGGCGCCCCCGGCCTGGCTCCCGTATCCTCCGCTCACGTCTGCGCTGGTCTGCGCGTCCTCGCACCCCGAGAAGAGCACCACGTCCCCGGCCGAGTGGGCGGGGTTCACGTCCTCCTTCCACCTCCTCGTGTCCAGGTTGTAGTCGTACGGGAGGTCCAGGCCGGTCCCGGAGTGGCACATGTCCATCAGCGCCGTGATGCGTGCCCCCTCGGGCAGCGGGTACACCAAGGATCCCCACAGGACGTCGTCGGATATTTGCCCCTTGCGTTCGTAGTCCACGGGTATGAGCGTCTCGTTGAACCCGTCCACCTCCATCCCTGTTTTGTCCGGCTGCTGTCCCCCGTGTCCCGAAAAGTGAAAGAACAGCACGTCGCCCTTCCGCACGTCCTTCATGAGCCAGGCGAAGGCCTTGATCACGTTCTCATTCGTCGGCTGGTATGACCCGCCCCTGCTCCTCTCGTCCGTCAGCAGCAGCATGTGCGATCCGTCGTCGGGGAAGCCGTTGCGTTTCAGCAAACCCTGCATGTTGCGTGCGTCGTTGATGCACCCCCGCAGCGCCGCGCGGGATCCGGTGTAGTTGATCCCGATGACGAGGCACTTGTGCCGTCCGTTGGGAGGGAGAGGGAGGCCGGACCCGATCGGACGGGATGGCACAGAGCGAAGGGCGAGTGGTGGGGCGGAGTAGTGGCGGCGGATGTTGTAGAATTCGCGCCACGTGGTGGAGTGCGGGGGAGGGACCTCGTGCGCCGCAGGAGGGGACGCGCCGGTCGCGGCTGCCGGGGANGAGGACCCGTATTGCATGCGGAAGAAGGGTCGGGCGCCGTCGTACTGCCATTCGGATTCTGGGGGTATGGTCTTGACGTTCTCGCTTCCGTCGGGAGAACGGACCTTGATGATTTGGCCGGGTCGCATGCCGTTTGGGATGTGGACCCTCATGACTCCCGCTCCTCCCGCGCCGGGCGCGCCCGCGCCGACTTTCGCTCCGCCCAGGCTCATGCTGTCTATTTGCGAATTCAGTCTGCCAAGCGCCGTGGAGGTGTCCTGCGGCGGCATGGCGTGTTGCTGATGCATCGCGGCCGCGGAAGCGGCCGATTGCAACATGCCGGGGGGTATGGGAGATCCGCACCCCTTGCAATTCGGCTCCGTCCTCATGTTCGGAAAGGTACACACCGAGCATTCCCAGAAGGAACTCTCGTTGGTGTTGTAGTTGCAGTTGCCGTTGTTGAAGCTCGGCCGTTGCTGAGATTGCATCCTGCCGTACTGCGGATTCATCGGAGAGGGCGGCGGCGCCGTCGCCCCCTCGTGGTGGTTGCCGGGAGCTTGGTAGACGGAGGCCTGGACCGGAGCGGCGGCGGCGTGGACCGCGGTCGTCGCAGGGACCGGCGACGCTCCCGGAACGTAGGCGGTCGCCATCACGGGAGCCGCCGTCGAAATCACCGCCGGCGAGGCCCCGCCCTGGCCGGGAACGTACACCGTCGCCTGGACCGGAGCGTTGTTGCCGGGGAACGCGCCGTACGCCGCCGCCGCCGCGGGGGCATTGTAATTGTAAGGGGCCGCCGTCGAAGCGGGCGCGGCGGTCGCGGCCGCCGCCGGGTTCACGGGCATCCTGTTGGCCTGGTACACGCTCGCCGGCATGGGCGTGGGATTGTGCGCTCCGTAGTTCGAAGGCGCCGGTGGGTTCACCGTGGCCGGGTGGTGATGCCGGTTACGTCGCGCCGGGTACGAAGAAGTATTTGTCTGCTTTTTGAAGAAACCCATTATATATTTGCAGCTGTGATCGCGTTGTTACTGTCGTGAATTGTTATAATGCTCCAAAAAAATATGTGATTTCCTTTCGTTAACGTTCACGTTGATGTTGATGTTGCGTTGATCAACGTCGACGAAGCGAAGATGAACAGAATGTTGTCTTTGCCTTTGCTTTGTTTGTTCTATCGTACTTGTTGATTCTGTTCGTGGTTGTTTGTGCACGAGTTGATGCTGTGTACGATAGTG
>JALLOY010000365.1:0-11899 GCA_036939835.1 Thalassiosira delicatula
CCAACTTTTTACTACTCCTATAAATTAAATTCAGAATTTTCTGTGAACCATTCTACAACGATAATGAAACCATACCAATTGAAGATTTGTCACATAGCTTAGTTGATCTCAAATTTGACACAACTGTTCAGAAATTCAATATTTACACATGTATTTACAATGCTAAAATATTCTGGTTCAAATCGTTACTATATGTATCACGTCACCTACTTATTGTCCAATTCCACCACATGCGGACTTAGTTTCCTCATAACACATTAGACTAGCGTCCCGGTGCCCCCCTTGTAACAGCAGTCAGTGGCGGTACTATCATCAGTGGAAGCGGCAAGATAAAATACCACTTATAAAATGATTGATTTATTTTGCTCCTTGATTTATCAGTCTGAGGTATCCTCGTACCCCATGCTACACCCCGCCCATGAGACCTTTTTTCGAATAAAATATAAACCAAAGTCACTTAATAAATTCCCAACAAAGCCCACGAATTGTGTGCACTTGGAATGTTATTTATAACTTGCTCTGAGTACCATTATCTATCATCAATGGTAGAGGTGGTAGCCCAACCAGCCCAACTGATCTACTTGTGACAATTCCATCACGTAAACCGGGCCGTAATTTGGTCAAAAAATGGGCTTTGATCTCGATCCAAGACCACAGAGAGTTGTGTATGGTGTCTCTGAACAATTCTGGGCCTTGGAATGGGCGTAACTGGATCACATCAACCTCGTTTTTTGCGTACCTACACACCAAAAGGCTGTCTTATGGGTTGAACTGTGGTAAAGGGTCCCCAATTATCTTGAGAGTCCATTTATCGAAACTGCAAAAGATTCCGAAAGATTATTTGCCAAACGGCGCGGAACGATTTTGACAGGAATATCTAGACGCAGCGATACGAATTATTTTCACCTATTGATTCCAATTCATAATGACGTAAGAAAGATCGCAAAAAACGTTGAATTGACCTCCTCGCTCATTCCTGATATGATATAGGTAAGTATGTGACGGATCCGCGCGGCGCCGTGAGCCGCCTCGATGGATTTGGTGTCATGTTGTTGTGTCTCTTGTGTCATGTCACCAAAGATATTAGTCTGTGTATTTCAGATCTGATTATCTGATCATGCGCGCTGCGCGCTTCCCGCCCGCCCACCCATCATCAACATCAACAACATCAATGTCAATGACATCGACCTCAAGATTGGATACAATATCTTCAATTTCAACACCTAGCTAGAGGACGTTTGCCCAGTCACATTGGTTAGCATTTGTCTTGCTTTCTGACTGATCTCTAGAGAGGCTATGAAGTGGCAGCAGCAGCAAAATAGGTCTGTGCCGTTTCGTTTTTGATAGATGATCTAGCACCCATCACCCGCGACCGTCGTTTTTCTGATAAATCATTTCTGCCTCTCATTTGTCACAGCTAGCCAGAATTGCTAATCGGCATCCCATCTCCTCACGAATGTGCTGCCATCTTAAAGCTCTTTGGCTGTTTGGTTATCACCAATCTACATCCATCCCTTAATCAAACATCATTCGTAAAAAAACAAAGAATCATGGACGGGTCGAATCAGCCCCCAATAGAGGCGCAGCAACCCGACTACCCCCCAATCGAGGGGGGAGAGGATGCTTATCAACAACAACATCATCATGCCGCTGCAGCTGCTCCTCAAGCTCCTCCCCATCAACAGCAGCACCAGGGGCCGCAATATCCGGGCGTACATCATCACTCTCACGTGGCCGCACCGGCCGGGCCCGGTGCCGGAGGCACGAGCGCCATGAGCGCCCTCACCGCCGCGGCCGTGGCGGCCCAACCCGCCCCTGGCCCTGCAGCAACGACGGCTCCCACTACGCACGCGGGTTATCAAGCAGTGGTCCAACAGCATCAGGTCCAACAACAACAGCATCATCCTCAAACTACGACATCCAACATACAGCTCCTCTCCGCAGCCCCTGCTTCTAATCCCCATCATCCCATTTCTAACTTGGGACCCGGTAATCCCAACTCGCCACTGGGGAAGGTGGTTGAGTCGGGACACGAGCACACCGGTCGATGGACGAAAGAGGAGCACGAGGCGTTTTTGAGTGCGTTGCAGTTGTACGGGAAAGAATGGAAGAAAGTGGCAGCACGGGTCAAGACTAGAACGGTGGTGCAGACTCGGACACATGCGCAGAAGTATTTTCAAAAGTTGCAAAAGGTGCTTGAGGTTAGTCTCTTGTTTTTTTATGTTCGTTTGCTGTTTAGTTGATGACAAGCTTCAATCGAGTTGAGAATAAACACACGAGTATTGCAAAGTACTTTAAGGCGGATCAATTATTCGCGAGGCAGACCCTTGGGATGAGAAACCTCATTTGCGTTTCTCTGTACTTAGTGTATTTGCTGTATTGGTAGGCTTTGATATCGAAAGTAACAGTTCAGTCGGTGAGGGTATAAACTGAACGTTAACATGCCATGTCCAAAGCTGGGGACCTAAGACACTGTCGTTGATACAGTGGCCTACCACGAAGTACCCTGTCGTCCAAACATGTTTCGTTGACTAGGCTGGCCCTGGAAGTTGCGATATTGTGGAGGCAGCACTCTACTCCAGCGGATATTCATGTAGGCAAACTAGGACATCATTTCTTCAGGCTGGGGGTTGGGGGCCACAAAATGGACGGGCCACTCCGCAGTACTGGTAGACATGGCGTTTCATTTATTGTTTGCATAGTATGTTTGAAGACAATCTTGACTGGTCTTGTGGGGTGGGATATTGCAGATTTTACTATCAGTGTAGTGAAGGGGGACGGGGGCAACATGGGACAATTCTTCTAGCTAGACTGAGCTTAGAGGCGATGGGATGCTTCGTGGTAGTCCACTGTACATCAAAGTTATTCCATGTCTTTTTCACGTGATCATGTTCTAAGGCAGTGCCAGAGCTATCGATCACTTAACAGCTTGTTAGCATTTCGAACGCTAACCCATACATTTGGTTCATTCGTTATCTAACTAGGCTGGGGGAGATAAAGAAGCCAACACAGTCCTGGGAATGGTCGGTGGCCCATCCCCCGGCATCACCCTTGGATCCAGCGGCTCTTCCAACAACCCACCATCTACACCAATGTCTCATTCCAACTTGGCAGCAATGATGGATCTAGGCGTGCCCAACACGAGTGACAGGAAGAAGAAGAGGGTGTCGAGGCAGATGCCATCGCTCACGAAGCCACCACCGAAACAGACCTACCAGTCGCATCATCCACAGCAGACCTATCAGCCTCAACAGGTGGCAGCCACTACAACGGCTTCTATGTCAAGGTCTAACTCGGCGACAGCCGCAGCTCTATTGAACATGTCCAACGATCGACGAATGTCGGGTACCACGATTGGTCCGCCGAGCACTGCACCCGCTGCTAGCGCCTACTCAGTGGTATCACACACTGCCACTGGCGCGTCATCGCCCCACGGATTTGGATATCCAACTGCCGCCTCCACAGGAGCCACGACGGCCAGCAACCCTCTGGCCAAACCTCTCGCTGGAAGAATCTCGCTGGGTGCCATTTCGAATCACGATGAAATGGTCCGTTCTGGTTCCAAATTTCCCGAACCCAGTCCTGCGGCATGCGGGAAGCGCAAAATGGCTGAGATCGCGGCCGCCCAAATGCTCGCGGGCGTGGTGCGTGCGGCTGAGAAGTCGTCATTGGACGCGGCGGCAGCCGCCGCGCAGTACCAACAACATGACCTCAATCCGTCGCCAAGGAAGCGTGTGTGCGTGAGCGGTGCTGCGGAGGATGCTGTCATGGCGACGGTCGGAGCAGAGCTCACGGCAACGGATTTTTTGGATGCGGCGGAGGATTTACGTGTTCCCACACCTCCTGATCCTCCCGGAGCCGAGGGGGGTACTTTCGCGCCTGTCAATAACAGTGTGCTTTCCGGGAGTATGTCCCTGCAGATCGTGAATCCAGACACGCTTGCTACTAGTCAGGACGCCAAGGGGCGGTTTATGAATGGTCAGGCTTCTCCGTTGACTCCATGGGATGGGCAATTGCAAGCTCTTGTAAGGTACGTCGTCTTAATACCACTGTGCATCATGTGCTAAGTCTGTGTCTTACATCGGATCGCAGTCAAGTCAAGGGCCAAGAACCAACGCCGCGGGATCCCAACGAGGCAACTGAAACGATCGCCACCGAAGTCTTGATGTCCAGCAATCCCTCAGAAGCGCCGGTCTTTCCACAGAGTGCTGAAGTTCTTCCCGCACCTCTACGAAATCCACGCTCCACTCTCCAACACGCTGTCTGCTCCGGATCTGTTCACAAAGTTTCTCAGCTCTGCTCTTCCATCTCCATTCCCAACGCCCCCATCATCGCGGAACGGGATGATGCCGGCTTTCATCCACTTCATTCCGCCGCCGCCCTGGGCATGTCGCCTCAATTTGGCCCTCACTCGCCAGAGGCTTTGGAAATAACTCGAATGCTGATCGATGCCGGTGCCGATGTGGCGTCCCGAGATGCCCATGGGAACAATTCTGTGCACTGGGCTGCACGTGCAGGAAACAGCGACGTTTTAGCATTGCTAATATCCAAAAGTTGTCCCATGGATGCACCTAACGACGCAGGGGAGACGGCTTTGCACTGGGCGATGCGCGCGGGGTATGACGTTGTGGGGGGCGGGAGCGCAGTGCAGGTGTTGGTGGAGAATGGGGCGAGAGTGAACGTGTTCAATCGGAACTTTCGTCGGCCTTTGGACGTGGCGGCAGAGGGATTCTCAGGCTTGGAAGAAGATGTAGAAGGAGAAGACCCAACTGCAAAAGGCAACTCGGCCGTTGTTGGACCTTTGGTCGATCAACGTATCCGAAGGTCGACACGGTGGAACCTCATGAGACATTCCTCCCAGTGTCGCACTTTGGTTCTGCACCACCCAGAATGCCTTGATCATTTGGCAAAATCGGATCACGACTGGGAGGTCCCCGATCGAATCGACCACATCATGTCTACTCTCCAAAGTCGAACCAACAGCTCCGATTCGCCAAACATTAAGATGGGAGACAATGAAATCTTCCAACCCTACGAGGTCACAATCTCCAACGAGTTTGAAAGAGCCACGTTGGAATTGCTGAGTCGGATTCACTCTGCGGAGTATCTAGCGTTTGTGAACGATTTGAGCAAGGATTTGGAGAGCAAGAGAAAGCAGCAATTGATTGAAGAGGCTCAGGCGAACTTGGAGGGCGGTGGCGGTGGCGTGGAGGGAATTTCGGAAAAGTCAAGGACTGTAGTTCCATTCACTCCCATGGTACATATACCTATCATATTTTGTTCAGGTTTATGGCTCTTTGATTTCCTAACTTGCATTTTTATGATGCTCAATTCCTTGTTTGAAGGTTCAACGCAGAATTTTGAAGGAAGAAAATGCGAAAGAGGATGGGAATTCTGACACAGCATTCAGCGCCGGATCGCTGAAGGCTGCGAGGAGGGCCGCGGGTGCGGTGCAGCATGCTGTTGACTGGTGAGAGCAATTTTAGTGTGTACGTCGACCTTTGTCTCTGGTTCTAAGTGTACCTTACATCTCCTCAAACCATTGAAGCGTGCTCGTTGGCCGAAATCGCAATGCATTCTGCATCGTACGCCCCCCCGGGCATCACGCTGGCATCAACGGCCTCCTCTCTGATGCCGAATCCTGCGGCTTTTGCCTCTTCAATAACGTTGCTGCTGGGGCCATGCATGCCCTCTCGGACGAGAAGCACCGTCCCAGATGCGAACGGTGCGCCATCGTCGACGTAGACGCGCACCACGGCAATGGGACCGAGGAGATTGTGCGAAAGTGCCACGATAGTGGACGGTTATTGTTTTTCAGCGTGCATTTGTATGACTATGACAAACCTCCCAAAAAGAAGGATAGTGATAGCAGTGGTGGGTTTCAATACAAGTTTTACCCAGGGACGGGCGCAAAAGACGATGTGACGCACAACATAATCAATGTGCCGATAGCGCCATTGTGGAGGGAAAAGGAGGTGGTAAAAAGTATATCATTGGCTGCAAATGGTGGTGTACCACCAGCTCCAGAACCGCGACAGACGAGACAACGGTCCAAAGAGGAGGCAAAGGCGGCGACGCGGAGGGTTCCCTCCCTTCCAGATCTTACCAAATTTGACAATCAAGAAACGATCCAAGGAGCTGCGTCGTTGATGCCAACTGGAATTGAGAAATCCACCGCGAGCAATGGTTCAGATTCTTCGAAACCCCGATCTTCGCTGCCATCAGCATCTCTGCACTATCCCCCGCACTACCTCATGGGAGTGGGCCGCCTTGCCTATAGACGCGCGATCCAACATCGGCTGCTGCCTGCGTTGCGGGCTTTCAATCCTGATTTGATCATTTTGAGCACAGGCCTCGATGCAGCAAAGGGGGACGTTGGGAATGCACGGCATTACACGAACGGGACAGAGGCGATGGGATTGGATTTGGAGCCGGAGGATTATGCGTGGACGGCTAGAAAAGTGAGTTGCTTCCAAACATTTGCAAAATAATAGATGCGTCATATTTGCATTTTAATGCTCCTTGCCATGGTGATAGGTCTGTGAGGTAGCAGACATATGCTGTGACGGCCGGGTTGTATCTGTCTTGGAGGGAGGGTATGGTCGAACACCCCCTACGGTACCGCCACCACCAGTTTTCAGCGACAAGCCTCCTGAGGCACCAGTCAAACAAAAGCTAGACAAATCATTCTTTTCGGAATGTGCCATTCAACACCTGAAGGGATTGGTTGATCCATATTACACAGAAGACGCAGAACAACAACAGAAAGACACATCCAACAAGAATCAGCCCTAATAACATACAAATAGACTCCTTCAACAACAAGACACATCCCTGATTGAACTAGAAATGATGTTCCACTGACAAGCTTTCATATTATGTGTACCATGTCGGAAGATCATTTTCACTCGCATCTGTCCTTATGGAATGTTGAGGCATAGCGATTCATACAAATTGTTCTGTTGTGGTCAATAATATTGTGTACTAATTTATGGTTGCCGTTGGATCCCTGGGTCTTTTCTTGCTACCATATTATATTTTTGATTTTTGTTTATGAGTGGCTACCCACAACACTAAGGGATGACTTCACAGCGCCATCCCTGGTGAAGAGGGAGTAGGGGACAATTACTGGAATCTGTTCATTCAGCTGATCCAACTCATATTTGAGAGAGGGGCGATTACTCGGCAGATGCGTTAAGTAGGTATTTAGCATAGGTACTACCATTTGTACCTCTCTCATGTTGACCATCAAGGAATTGCCCCCACCAAGCTAGACTCTGTTGAGTTTCACAACTGCTGGTTACCTTGCCAGGCAAAGAACTGAACAGGGACAACGATATTGAAGCAGACAGCGGTACAGCAGTTGGTTTACCTCGAGCAAGAGGCATTGCATATTCACCTTCATTGATCTCAAGAAGGCATACTATTCCCTGGATTTGCAAAGGATCTCTGGAGAGCCTAAAAGGTTGTGTGGTGAGACCAAAACTATTGGTGGTGGTCCGCTTCTTTTGGAACTATGGTGGAATTGGTGGAGTTGGAGGTTGATGTGAGCGTCCCTCCACCACACCAAGAGTTACAGCCCAGGGTGGCATAGATTCTCCCCCCCCCCTCTTCAATGTTTTGCCATTTTGGTTGCAAGGGAGTGACTCCATCAGGCTCTTTGGCAAGGAGACTGTGGCGCCGGTGTATAATAAGGAGGTCTATCGGTTCTTGGCACCATTGCAACAGACAGCTCTGGGCGTCATAATCTATCTCTTTGAGCGCATCAAAGTCCTTACGGGCACAAATAAGATGCAGTGTGCCATGTTGTTCTGGGAAGGGCCGAACACTACTGACCAGCAAGGGTGAAATGTTTCACCATCCTCGCTGTTTGGGCAACATGTCCCAACCAAGTGGAATATTTTTAGAGTAATACATCCGTTGAACTGTGCCCAAAAGGATTTACATTGATATATAGGGTGGAGGTATTTGTGAATACAGTGTCAACTTTCAACTTGATATTATTGGATTTGATAGATCTCTGGATCAAATTTACATAAATCATTGTCAGTGTGTAGGTGTAGTTAGGCACTGTTTCTTTCTGAAAAACAGAATTTTGAACCAAGAAAAACATACAATCATATCAGGAAGCAGTTATCTACCTTGGTATGATGCCCTCCATCACGTTTTTGTTAGTAAGCCATATCATGCTTGCTGATAGCCATACTTGCAACGTGCATGCCCGAGGTAGAGTGGTGATCAGAAAAATGGTAATGTCACCGCTTTACACCAGATCAACTAATGCACTTGGTACATACTTACTGTGGTCAATTATGGTTCGGGGTGTTTTGAGTGATAGGTTGAAAAATAAGCCAAGGCAAAGCCTGGCTCTCTGCACATATTTGATTGCATCTTCTGCCTCTTCTTCTTCTTTCGTCACAAGTTTGGAATAGTAGTTTTATACATGGGAATTCTATAGAGTTCCTATCTATGTAAGCCACCGTGGGAATCACGGAGTTATCATCTTTGATGGCAGGTATCATGTTTGGCGGTATTGATTTCTTTTGTAAGTACGGGGGTCACATCAAACACGGGGTTCTTGAAGTAGGGAGCCCAGCAAAATTCTAAGACACAAAAAGGCCTTGGCTGCACAGCACAGCTGCCTCTTGTGAAACTGACATATTTTTTTCTGGAAGCCTCATCACTATAAAAATCACCTAATTAAGAAAAGTCACTTTAGCACAAAAAGATCCAGCAGGAACCCACTCATTTGGCCAATCAAAGATAGACTTTTGTCTATATAAGACTGCACTAATCATATGTAGATGTAGAAATTGGTACCATTTTACTGAAATATCATGGAACTAGAGCTCCTTCAATACTAGAGTGTATCATGCCACTCAACGGAAAGCAACTGTACAGCCACAACTCTTTATTTTCATTTTTATTTATTTTTACTTTTATGCCATAAATATCGCAGGAGTCGGCCTGAGGATGGACAGGCTGCACCACACCTGTATGTGTACCGATGACTTCAAAGATGTGTCAAAATCAGAGATGAGCACCATTGATGATGTGTGTCTCAGATAGTTGCATCCAGTCAAGGGAATTAAATCCCCGACGTCAAAATTGGATGCCTAGATTGCAGTCATAGGTACTATGTGACTTGTTAGCAATCAAGATTTCTAATGTTATAAACCAGGAGTTACGTGCTCATCACGCATCATCAACAAGCACTCCTCAACATACAAAGGAACTTTCATAATCACTTTGTAGAGCAATACTATTTCAAACTTGTGACAAAAGAAGAAGAAGAAACTATTTCAAACTTGTGACAGAAGAAGAAGAAGAAGGAGAAGAAGAGGATGCAATCAAATATGTATGGAGAGTCAAGCTTAGCTGTGGCTGGAGTATGACTATACCAATGTACCATAGATCTACAATTACTCCAGTCTATCATGTATAAATATCAAAACAAAATTTCCACTTTTCTCCATATTTACCTTAAATCTTTGCAGCGTTCAAACTGTAGATGACACCCATATTGAGGTGACTAGTAACTGTCAATGTTGACACTGTCATTGCTATTGCTGACAGCATAGGATACTTCTTCTCTTCACAAAATTAATATTATCAAATATCATCAGCATCATCAATGATAGCATATATAGCAATGTCAGCACCACCATCACCCTCCATGGTGGGACCCACAACACGAGAAGAAGCAAGAGCATTTCAATACTTGATTCCCTTGACAAGGGATCTTGGACTCCTTGGTGTCAAGATGCATCCACTGCTTCTAGATCATTGCCTCCTTGAACCAATGCTATTGATTGACCTTGAGAGCCTTGATATGGCCCACGAAGTTCTCTATGATGCATATATCCTAGATGATGTCAGAAATGGCCTCCTAATTGGACACATTCAATGTGGCATATTTGCTGTCTTCTTTGCCTCAAGTCTGTGATTGGGTTATAATGTCAGTTCTGGATCTTCCTTCTATGGCAGTTGTGTCTGAATTAGGTTGGTGTCAGATGACAGCTTCTGCCAATAGACTTCGCTATTGGGCCTTGGTACTAGTATCCAGAGTTACCACTTGTGGAGGCTATCAGCAATGATACAGTATTTTGATCCCAGGAGTGTCATATTCTACGTAGCTGGGAAATGCGTAGTACTTATTTTTTTAGTTATTGTAATATTTAGCAGCTTAGGGGCTATTAGGTTTCTGGGACAAGTCAAAAACCAAAGAGATTTGTAGGTACTCCCCTAAAAACAATTTGATGCACTTGATGGGCGCCCTGTTGAATTGTACATATTCATATTCCTGAATCCTTTTAGATTCCTTGAACTATAGATGGAATTGGTATAACAAACATTTGCCATTCGCAAACAATACTCAGATTGAGATATGTGTTATGATGAAGGACGTAATCAAAGCACCATATGTGACTCCACAAGAGGGGGAAAGATGGTGTAGTTAGCAAATGCATTGATAGAAAGTATTGCACATAGATACTGAACAAAAAGTTACAACAGATAAAAATCTCCATGCATCTATCCACTATGAACTAAGATTGCCTTCTATCTACATTTACATGCTAGGTGTGTGTGTTGTTACGCTCAATAATACATTGACACTGTATGTACACGGGAATCAGTTCTTGACAACAATGAATTAGACTGAATGTGAGTATGGCACCTACCTATGGCAAGGATGGTGAATCAAGATATTGTTGAATCATAATAAAAAAGCTGATACTAGTATATATATACATACTAGCACATTTACGATACTTTTCTTTTCATTACTTCTAATGACCCCAAAAAGGTTGGGACCTGGGACTCATACAAGGTACCTTACGGTACAATCATAACAAACCACAAACCAGCTGAGATCAGAGACAAGACTGCTTGAAAAATGCTAACTGAAAATCCCTTATGTTTATGCTGCAACTGCCCTGATACCGTCAAGTTTAGTAATGAGGCAGCCTCAAGTGATTTTATGGCTTGGTTTCATCTTTCTGTGGCCGTCTTGAATGTTATCTGAATCTAAACCTTGTGGTTTCACATGATTTTTACAAAAGCAATATGAAATTGGATGTGTATGTGCCTTCATAGCCCCTAAGATGTTAACTAGCGGTGCGACCTCTGATCAAATGCAATCAAAAGGTCCAACCTTTCCCCTTGATAACATTGCAGGAACACATCTCTCCATTATCAAAATATTCAATCTATATGTTCTTTGTGATCAAGACGTTTTGGTTTAAGTTTAGGGTAGACAGTCCAAGGATTTCTTGGTAAAGAAGGGGAAAGCTGTAGTACTAACCTCATGATTATTTGCAAAATTTTAATCAAATCAAGCAGGTGCAACATTTAAGCAAGTATTGGCCTTTAAATATACAATACCAAGTCCGCAATTTGGAGAACCAATAGACACATACCATGCAAGTATTGTTACTAGATAACTACCGGCCTCATTATCTGGGGATGGTAATTTCTTTGGTTGCGTTCTCATTTGAGACAATTGGCAATACATGATCTTTATGCTACTGGAAGATCCGGAACAAGAAATAACATTCCAATGTGTATTACCAAATCAAAATTTAATTTTGCTTGTTCAGAATCTTGCTGGTAAATTAAAAATGTTATTTGTCTCGCGTTGAGGCAATATTGTACCTGGAATAATGGTACCGGCTGATTTGAGTACTTGCAGTGTCACATTGCAGTCCCTCAAAGTCCACGGAGGAGCGCTTGTGCAACCATTTTTTAAGCCATATTTTTAGTGATTTTTCATGGATGAGAAAAGCTATACCTATTTCTACAAGTAGGTAAAGTGTCAAGGGCAAACAGGAGATCAGCCTATCCACGATGTAAGATTTCGGCTTCTACCAGGTCCTACCTGGCGTGGATACTATCAAAA
>JALLOY010000366.1:0-11886 GCA_036939835.1 Thalassiosira delicatula
CACCAGAAAACGAGGGAGACAAAGTCAGACAAGCTCAGCTGGTTGTTACGTTTCATTTCAACATTCTATCCCTTTTTAGGATGCCATGTTGCGAGGGAGATAAGCAACATTTCCATCATGCCGTGCAGTGGATTGACATGCACAGTGCTGTGCAAAACGAGGGAGATGAGCAATGCCAAATTATTGTTTTCAATCCCTCATTTCATTTGATTGTTGCGTCATCAGAAAACGAGGGAGCTTCACCAGTTTCGGAAAGCGTCACTTTTGACCCCGCATCTCAGTTGATTGTTATGTTGGCAGTCAACGAGGGATCTAAGTCAGCAGCAGTAACGTCCACGACATCGCCACGAGAGCCGACCGACATTGAACCACCTCGAAAACCTCCCGACATTGCGCTACCTCGTGAGCCGCCCGAAAAAATTTGGCATACAATTTTGTTGCATATTATTTTTGTTTCCGATGGAGGCAAGAAAAATGCAACGTCAGTGATGCCGCGTTCAATAGCGAAAGAAACAGAAGCAAGCAAACTTGCCATTTCAACTTATCGTAACTGCAAATCGTGTCCGAACCTCGGAAGCGAGGGAGCCACGCCAGCGCAGAATACAGTCAGTTCTTCGGCCTCGGTCCACGAGGGAGAACATCTATCATCAGTTGAACCTCGTCAAATTCTGGCATGCGGAAACAAAAATACAGAGCAGATTGAAAGTGAACGCGAAAAGAAAATTTTCAGTCAACACTCAATCAATGCTTCCAGCGCTACGAACGCTCGACACGATTATCGTCCAACGGAAATGTCTTGCCTGCGTTGTTTTTCATTCGAACCTCATTCGATCTCAGTTTCCGAGGGAGACGAGAAACCGGAACTCAAACGTCATTTGATTTCGGCTCGCGAGGGAGGAGAAGCATCGACAGAGTTAGCAACGTTAGAAAAGGATGACGAAAATTCAGGCAGCAGAAATATATTGCTTCACAATTCATCACGCACCTCTAATTCCACAGATGCATTTTCAATGCCAGCCCTGGCTACCGCAGCAGCAACGGAAGTAGCGGCGCCAGGGCTGAAAGCGTCCTCGGCATATTTGATAAGTGCAGTACGAATCGCAATCGCAATTGCAATCGCAATCGCGATTACAGCAGCAAAAACGAACGCACGAGAAGGAAAGGTACTTCTGTCGTCAACTTTGGCGGCCACGGAATCAGCAGCAGCTTCGACAGGGCCATTTGCAAGGATGCTAATTATTTTCGCGTCCACTGCAGCAACAGCAGCCTCTTCCGTCGCACCGTCAGCAGCGATGATCACAGCCACGGCGGTCGTTGTTTCATTTATTGCGATCGAAATCGCACGTGATGGTTATTATCATTATCTTTGCCTTCACACGTCATCCGTGCGCTCGAGCGTGAACCACAGAACAATTACAAGGCATATCTTTTGTGTCAAGATCTTTCTGAGCAAAGAATCTATCATCAAGCCCAGCGCTGCATTCTACATTCAATAATGGTAGATATACTGAGCAATATTCTACGGATTCACGCTTTTTTTGCGGGAATTAGTGAACAAAGTATCAAAACGTAATTTGTGGGAATTGTTATCTACAATTCTGTTTGCACAAATATGCTTTTGCACATTTCTCCAAGTATCGATTCGGAGGGAATGTGAGAATAATCACAACCTGAGCTTTTGCATTTTAAATCTGTCTTTTTGGCAATTCAGGTTTTATTGCCACTTCATATTTTCGATCTTCCACTCTACAAAATTAGCTTATAATTTTCGTTTTCACAAATTCATGAAGTGAATTGTCTCCTCTTTTGCTTTCGTTGACCCAGTATTCGAACCCCCTTGGGAGGATTCAGAGTTGCATCTTTGGATTCTTTCATGGATGAGTAATAAGATGAAATTCACCTTTCACATTCTGCCTCTTCACCAAACAAGAAAATCAGCGTAAACCATTCCAAATACTTATCCAAACAAAATATGCAACTATTGATATTGAAGAAGTGTAGGTATGGACATCATTTGGAACCACCCCCAAATCCCTATTATTTGCTGCATAATGCTTTGATAAAGTCAGCTCCTATGAGGCAAATTGAGTTACCATGAACAGCTTTGCTGCTATGGGCTCATATATGCACCCACTTTGACCTTCCTTCTTTATGGGTAGGCAATGTTAGTGTTAAAGTCATAGAAACATAGCACTATCATATATCAAACAAAAGCTTTCCTTTTCATGAACTTGATTGGCAAAGTGACACAACACTACACACATGCGGATTGGATAAGGGTTCGACTCCTGACAAATACCATCAATTTTGACGGTCAATATTATATGTGTTTTGACTAGATCTGGCTAGTTAATTTTCTATTGTACCCTTTTTTTGAAAAATCTTGACCATATTCTCTAAAATAATGGTCGCCAAGTCAGCTCAGCATAGGTACCTAAGTTACCCAACTAGTCGCCAACGATATGTTTTGTGAAAACAATCAAGTTTAGACTTACTTTATCTGACCGCTATTTTTAGTCTCACGAAGGTTTTCAGTCACGGGCAAGAGAAAGGATGATAAGAAGTGATGGGACGTCGACAATGATGCACGGTCACAAAGCCATCACTGTCCTTGCCCTTTTGCTCCTCCTCTGACTACCCTGCCAAGTCAATACTCTGTCAAGGCCATCTATGGCCCCAAGCCCATGGCTATCTGCTGTCCGTACGGCTTTCGGCGCCAGGAATCCATCCAACGAGGCCGGTCTTGGTGGCGCCATCATTAGTCTCAATTGGGCCCACTCTGGCGCAATTGTTGCTAGTTGGGTCATCTTCTGTTGACCCAGCACCGGCGTAGATTGACACCTGTTCTGCAGGTCCAACAGTAGACGACGGAAACACAATGATCAGCCAAATTGACAGTATGTAAAGGGCCAGGGACAGATCACTGTGACGCCGGGTGGTCATGGTCATGGTGCCGTCTTGTGCTCTATCCCTCTGGTATAAATCAAAAAGCGCTCAATTTTTGTTTTCTATGATCATATTACTGTACAATTCATGTGATTAAACACTCCAAAACCATAAACAAAATGAATAAATGTTTGTAACTACAAAAAAGACCATTTTGACAGAACAGTAAAATATTTGTTTGAGTTTGACATGTAACTAGCTACATAAATTGGTATTAAGTTATATTAATCCCTTTGTGCCTTTTTTACAAGGACAAGGGTGGGTACGTTAAAACACATGCATTTAGCTAATTGGAATGGAACACATATAGCAGGAAAGATGTTAAGCGTGCTGTAGAGTACACTGTTCTAGCAACCGTTGGGCCCAAACGCCGTGTTGAGTGCTCCATGGGGGACGCCGTCAAGTATGTCCTACAAGGGTTTGTGGCTGGGGCCCGCACTGGTGCCAACCTTGTCTACAATGCCGCGTCCAATAGTTCAGATATCAGTTAACAAATTCATAAGTAAGTAGCATTCTATTGTCAGGATTGGTTTGTAACCAGAAACATGGAGAAGCTCAGCAAAATAAAATGAAAAGATGCATATAAAAGTAATGATGTGTTGTGTGCAACACTAATCCACGTTTTCAGCAGGCAAAACTCAGGGGAACATAACAGACTTTCCTCAATCTGATGTTGCATTTGCCAAAACACAGATAAGAAAGAATAGCAAAAATGTAGACGCGACAGGAATTGGTATGATACAGAGGGATCCAATCGCCAACAGCAATAGAGAACCAAACAGAAGAAGGCTGTCAATTGCGCAGATACCATTGTAAGTATAAATGGTACCTTGCTCCACACTTGACCTTAAAAAATCTTATGTCGGATTCAGTAAGTACACCGTGGACTAAATTAATGTACCAAAAAATAATCACACCAGAAAGGCCCAGGGTGTTAGATTCACTACCTTTTGTGTGAACAGGTGTATCACGCGAACGTACCAGGAAATAATCACACCAGACAGACCCAGCATGCTGGAATCAATACCTACGGTATGGACATGTGCATCACCCTATCACATATCAGCCAAACAGCATGAGCACGCCACACTGACAGTGTAGGACAGCAAATTTTAGGCCGACATGACAAAAAAGAAGGAATAACCAGCGTCAATAAATAATCTACCAATGAAATAGGCACAACTAATTCTGCAAGATATTGGTCGTGGATACAAGTAGTAAAGACAGCAATAACGGCGGAATTTCATAGCTAAATGCCGCGAGGAATGACATGTCAATTAACTTGAAACCCCGTAACAAAACTACGGCGATCAAACCAAAGGCCAAGAGAGAATCTTGAAAAAAGACAACACAGTATCATAGGGATAGCGACAGGATATTGAAATAAGTGGTGCCAATGGTAACATCAACAACCAAGACACTGAAGAAGTGAGGAACATGAAAGAAAAATGCGACAAATTTGTGGAAGAAGAACAAAACGAGAGGAAATAATCACAAATTCTGATGCAGCGCCAGACCAGGAGAGCCTATTGGGAATTCCAAACCTTGACAACAGCCAGTTAATTGGCAAAAGGAAATATTCAAGAAAAAACAAAAGCAACAGGACAGACCGCACATCTGTCTTTCATGCTGGATGAGTACGTGTAGTGCATGCTGCCACGGGAGAGGTCTTTTTGGTGCACAAAGATCTGGGGAGAAAAACTAAAACTGAGATAGAGCTGAAGAGGCTAGTATTGGAGGGAAATCAGCCTTCACTTCTAACGAAATGGGAAATAGAGAGCAGAGACCATCAACCTTTGGGAACAGAGGAGTTTGTGAAAGGATTGATCATAACTATTATTCATTCATTCATGTTCAGAGCAGCGCACAGGATCAAAGGTGACAACTGGGAACCCAGAGAAATAGCAAGCTTGCTGAAACAAATGTGCATTGGTGAGATAGGATACTCAGTTTGAGTTCGGATCTGCACAGAGTATGCGAATATTTTTGAATTTAAGTTGAAGAATAGAAGGACAAATTTCCAAAATGAGAACTTCAGTTTATATGTTACATGGAATTGTCAACACATATGTGTGACGCTTGTGATCGCCAACATGTTGATAGCATATCTGTCGTTTGGACGGACGGATGGAATCTTCAGAGTAAGAAGCTTTGCGCATATGGTTGTAAATGCAGACGCTGACAATGCAGGACATGCTGATCAGAAGTTTGTCAAACCGCTAGGTAAGAGCATGAGTAGCTCAAATCATAAGGAAGTGATGGTTTACACTAATGAAGGCATTTTCAAACAAAATAAACAGGTTCATTGTATCCGAAAGTAACATTGTATGTGGAACTTCAGATGACAAAGATGACTTATGACTCCACAAGGCAGTTTTGATCTGAAGGACAAGTCAAGGACATGGCGCCGTGCGGATTGTTTGCTTTCAGATTTGGTCACCTCGTTGATCTGATTGAAGCGTTTGAGATGTATGGATTGATGTCAGAGGGAGAAGGTGCAGTCCTTGAAAAAAGTGTACATGCCAATTAAGGAAGGTTATTGAGTACGATTAAAAAAGACAATGACAACAGGTTAGACAAGGTCAAGGCAGTATGGGAAACTTGGGAAAAGTGCATGGTGCTGCGGTTTGTGTCAGGACCAATGTAAATTAAACAGTAGAACCAATCTGAGGCATTTGAGAATAACTTTGGATCAACCCCAAACGACGGAAATTGTGTAGGCAAATGAGGGGTGTTATACACTGCATCTACAGTGTACATTTGCAGCAAGTACATAAACACAAAAAACAAACTAGAGATTCAACTGGCGGAAGGAGACTTTGAAGGTACAAAGGAGGGGGAAGACAAAATCAGTAAAACAACGTCAATATTAAAAAAAAATGAAAAATGGAGGTACAGGCACTCCATTCCCAGAAAGCTACCAGAACTGGCTACAATCAAGCAGTTTGTGGCAGCGTTGTTCAAGACTGATATTCGGGTAATTCTGGCAAAGGAAAAAATGGAGCACAGAGATATATTGCATGCGTGTGCAGAAAATTCTTTTTTTTGGCAGGAATGAATCATTGAACTATGGATGTACACGCACAGATTATGAATGAGGATTTGGCTATCAAAGTGGAGCAACCAGTAGGAAAGAGGAAAAAGAAAAAGACATTGATAACCTGGTTAGTTGTGCACAATGCGTCATGAGGTTGATTGTTGAAAAGACGGGAGAAGCAAAACACAAAGTGTTTGTGAAGGAAAGCCTATAACTGTATATTGCCAGTATGGTTGACAAAAGAAGCAAAGGAAAAGAGGAGTTCAAAATATATATACCAAGTTCAGTGTAGACAACAAAACAACAATGCATCATGACGCACAAGCACAGTTTGTCAACTTTGTTAAACCGAAGACAAAAAGAAAGAAAATTACGAATTGAATGCAGCAATCAACAGTGTCAGGTTGTTACAGGGTCTAGCATATCTGATCAGGAACATATTTCACAGGAAAGTCAGAATTGGGAACAATGGCAGTGGTGAGTTCATGCTTACACTAAAGGATTGATTGGCAAATCAAGACCTGGAAAAATGTTCAGTGGAGACAAAGTAGATTTAATAAAGTGTCAAACAAGAAACAAACGGATCACACACAACAACTTGATATTGGTGAAACAAAACTGGGCTTTGACCTGGAATTACAGTGAAACAGTGAACATGCATGCGGACATGTACTACACAGTGACGAGTAAAAAGTTACAGCCCCAGACAAAGAAACCAAAACACGGCACCACCACAAGAGGCAAGGTAGATACAACAGTGAAGGGCACTTCCATAGATAACAATAAAAGTAAGTGAATGGATATTTAGACAACATAAAATTGTGTGTACCAGTTTTGCAAGAATACAATGGCTACTCACTACCGCTTGTGTGCCATAGGGTGAAACAAAACAACGTTGTGAGAACATAGATGGCAGCCTCCCAGCAACAGTGGAAGTGCACATGGAAGGGGGGGAAACGACAGTTGTCAAAATTAATAGTATGGACGACAGAGGCTTGATCAAATTGGCGTTTCCAGCTGTGAGCAAGAACAAGCTTAAATTTTTTTGGGAAGACGGAGCATTTGTGAATAAAATTGCAGTGGTGGCACAGGGAATGAAGAATCCAAAATCTATCACCGCAGTTGTCCTTGACTTGTGTAGCCCATTTGAAGTGAGGAAAGTCTATTGTGCATTGATTAATGAATGCAACATGAGATGCACCCTTTCCCACTCAGAGATGCTGGGCAATCTATTGCATTGCAACGTTTTTGGTAAGAAAGCAACGCAAACAATGTGACAAAGAAGACACTGGGTAAATCAACACTTTATATTAACATGAAATGAAAAGGAAGAGTAAAGGAAAATAACGGCAAAATGTATGACACATAGATGAAAAGCAAACACCGCAGATGGATATAAAATTAAATCAATGCGTTGATGGTACTACAGATCAGCTCTATGATCAGCCCCAAATCGGAAACAAAAAATACACGGGGGTCAACTAATTGCAAAAGGAAGTAGCACGTACAACTCAAACACACCGTTAGACAATAACAACTTAGAGTAAATTGAGCCCAAACTCCTAAATGTACCAAACTGTGCATAAAGACCGTCTGTGTGAAATAACACTGCCACCAGCCCTGGGCTGTCTGCAACTCAAAGTACATTAGAGGGAAAATGTGAGTACTGCATGAGCTCAACGCGCCCGCAGCCGCCTTCAACACACGGCTAGATTAGTATGGTCCAATAAGCTAAATTAGCAATGTGTTATGAGAAATCAAATCATGTGATGTGAATACCGTGTTGCAGTCCCCTTTCACATTTTTGGCACACGTCCGTCAAGATGCAACTGGGAGTGTGAGATGGTACATGGGACAATGGGGAAACTAGCAGGAAGTTTTATTTTATGGAGGGAAGCAAGATACACATGTAAAACGAACTTACAGAGCCAATAAAGGATACAAGCGGCCAAAATAGACATTTGGATATGCGGCGTAACAACCAACACGTCAACAGGAGTATGCTAGTATGTAGCTAAAATGTGCAGCAAGCCAAAATATGTAGCAAAAAAGATCCAACCGGCCTAAAACAAGCAAGAAATTGGCAGCAAATTCAAGCGTCACATCATATCACACATCATAAAATCATACATCATCCCATCCCCACTATGGTCCCTTCTATCCTCCTTGATCATTTGCATATTCCATAGAATCCCTCTCTAAGGTCACAACACTCTATATTCTGACCCTATCACCCCTGTTAGTGGGATCCATATGCAGGAATCCAAGGGCTCCAACACGTGTCCCCTGGACCCAAACTTGGAAATGAGGGCCGTCCTCCACATGAAGTACAATTACAACCCCACCAAGGATTACAGAGGAAACCAACACCGGCCGTCATCCCCGTTCTGTTGTGTACCCTGTGACTCCCCCAAGGATTACGTAGGATGATGTTGCTCTTGCTGACACATCAGGGACTTCTTTATCTCCCAATGTTGCAGCCATTGTTGACAAGGAAACAACGCAGTCACGACCATCACATTGACATCGTCGATTGTCCCAATCTCAATGTCAATCGCATCGCAATGCAAACTCCAGCTGCAACTCTTGCCGTCTTTGTCATGGTGTCGTCTCCTCCCTGCCACAATACCGCTGCTGGAATTCGTGGACAACGAGACAGAGTCCATCATTGGCATCAACAGGCAGGAACCGATCCGCACCTGCGTCCAATCCAATCATACTAATTGGTCAACACTAGGAAGCACAGATTCCTGAACCAGAATCACAATTGCGGCAGCAGATCTCATCACGACGCGGATCACAGCAACTCTGACAAAGGATTGGCGGGAGCCATCGTCACCAGCTGCAACAACAGCAGTGTACTCAAGTTCCAATCTGGACAGGAGACTTTGCCGGTGGAGTATGCCCTCCTTGTGAGCATACTCAGGATTTACGGCGTTGACTGTGACAACACCAAGGGGGCGTCATCCCTGGGCACTGTGGTCGTTGTTCCCGTGGAAAACAAGAAGTCCATTTGGTGGTATCACGGGGGCAGCGACGGCACGGACTGCAGCTATCCCAACTTTCAAAACCCTAGATTGCACTAAATGATTTTTTACATGGAACAATGTCTTGGCGATTCCAACAATGACAACGGCCAGGACAAGGAAGGGAGGAACGGCAAGGATACCAAGAAGCAACTGTCTCTGCCAAAGAACGCGTCAACTCGGAGGGTGCCGCAGCTGTCGGCGGCGGTGGCACCCTCCTCTTCCTCCAAGGAAGAGGAGATCCCATTGTCTGGATGCATACTCTGCTGTATCACAAGCAAAAACAATTGATGGAGCTAGATGAAGAGCAGAGAATGTGCCACGAGTAGAGAGACAGGCAACGTGTCGGGAAGTCCACCGGTAGAGGAGCCAGGGACAATGTCCAGGAGCACAAGACAACTCCATTGACGTCCCACAGAATGGGGTACAACATGGATAACTTCGTATTTAGTAGCAATGGTGATGTACAAACCTCCGCACACGCCGGGTAGTTTGGCCGGCTCCTATTGATGATCACCTATAACTAGGTCTGAAGTCAACCCGCCTGTGTAGTTGTATCACAATAAATAGATATCTCATCGCGAGACCACCCAATCCTACAACAACATGAATATGCCCACGACATGTCAGAGCTTGTAAGTTTTGCAACCCCGGCTTGGCAGTGATAATGTTTGTTTGCCCGACCTCATAGTTTATGTCTCCACCCGCCTGTCTCCTCTCTCAAGCAGCGGACAGGGTCAAAGGAGAATATTTGTTTGGCAGATGGTCTACCCCAACACACTCAGCCAGCTCTCTGTGCAGGGATGCTGCTGGTGGAGAAGGAGAACGTTGATGACACTGGGAGCCGACGGACTAGGTCGGATGAGTAAACGCCCGGGAAAGGCAGCTTACAATGCCGGGAGGCCAAGCAGGTGCCCCCGGGTGAACTTTTGTAGGATTCTAGCCGATTGCTTAGCCTCCATTTCTTCATTCCCTTGATGCACCTTGATGCTTGTTTTGTGCCTTAAATTCTTACTCAACTTATACTTGCTCTCTATTCTTTGAAATGTTTGTTTAAGGGCTTGTAAACTTGGCTTTCTTCCTTGCCAATACTGCATCCAAGTCAATCACGCCTGGTTCTTGCAACAAGGTCCATTGTGAGAAAGAGAGCGGTTGCTATGCCATTGCAAACCCGTGTGGTTAAAATAGCAGGAGCTGTGGTGATGAGACATAGTAAGCCACTGAAGAGTGTACCCATCTTTGCTCCTTGTGTTAGTTTCTATAGTCTCATCTCATGCTCTATATTATTTGTTTTCCAGTTCAAGATAAAAAAGGATTCATAACTTGCAACGTGAACATGGAGGCGGAGATTGAAGTGCAGGCTCCCATCACGAGGGTCCCTCCCTTCATGCTGGACCACGGGAGCTGCCTCCTCCTATTCAATGCCGTGCCAGGACCAATCCGGCCGGATACTGAGACAGATACTTGGTGGAAATGGTTGAATAGATTGATTGAGTGAAGGACTACTATACTTCCAATGTTGATTGGTCGCACTAACGCAAATTGTACAAGTTTGTCGACAATGGGATGGACGACAATGTGTTCATCGATTCAGTTTCAAAAGCTTTTCACGGGGCTGCCATCTGAGTCACAACTACAATTGTTCTTCTAGCACGTCACATCTTTCTGTCAACATCAATCAATTGTTGTACGGCTTGGAAAAGAAAACCAATTTCAAGATGTCTGAAGTGCCGATTGTTGCACAGCTTGCCCTAACAATGGGGATGACAGTGATGCATTGTTGGCAGAAACTCAGATTAAAGCTAGAAGGCCGACATGTTGTCCGGTATTGAAGCCAACTGTTCGACCCTCAAATTGATAAGCAAATTGCCATATTTAATAGAATTTAATATTGTAAAAAGTGAAAGAAACTGTATAATATGATGCTATTACAAGATAAACATAGTACTCATATTTTCAATTCACTTGGCATGCAACATAGTCATGTTCATTTGCTGAACGAATACCAATTGGGGATGCCATAATGTGTATAGCATGATAGATTCTGTACATACAATAGCGTGTATGGCAGATACCTAAAATTTATGTATGTGCACGCATGCGCTAAATTATCGCTGCAGCAAAACAATTTGCTGCATATTCTGGCTACGTACTGGCTACTAGTTTGCCAAAATTAGATAATAGCCAAAATCGAACAATGGATTAACGACCCATAATCACAAAAAAGGCTCCCTACACAGTAGTGTCCTACAGTAACTTGTCAAAACTGATCGCCATCAACAGACCTCGGCAACTCCGATGACCGGATGTAATTGCCCCATTGAACCCAACAGGGCACAACCATTCTATTGTCGAGTTGTGGGGTAATTGCGTCTCCATTCTGATTCCCCCATTGCAAATCAACAAAGACTAAGAAACATAATTATTGATCCTACCCGCCAATTTTTCAAACAGCCGTCAGTGGAATGGTACACAGAGCAATACTTCCGAACTCCTGTGCTCAAATCACCCGTGCTTATACTACCTGTACTGTACTATCTGCGCTTTATTACGTGTATGTTCACTCCTCTTGGTCCAGGAATCCAGGAATGATGCTACGTGTGGATCCATTGTGTACATCTTCACCCCAGTATCCGGGAATGATGCTTGGAACGGATCCAATATCTGGCATAATTTCAAAAGTCTTGTCGGTGATCATCCTTCTCCAAGGTCACCAAATAACACCATACCACCAACAGCAGAGAAACTTCACTAGAATGCAACAAAAGACACAGAGAGTGGCTGTTAGACCTTTTGGTCAAATCAAACCATGCAGCAGTAACCATTTTGGAGTTGAGCCCAAAGGATTTGGAGGAACTTCCATCCGGTGATGTCTGA
>JALLOY010000367.1:0-11892 GCA_036939835.1 Thalassiosira delicatula
CCAGAAATTGCAACAACAACAGAGTTTCAATACTACAGTGAGTAAAGATTACATAAACACAGCCAGGCACAACCAGTGAATGAGGTCAATAAGTGCCATTGACTGGAAGATAGAGACCAGAACACTTTTCAGCAAGGCCTTTGGTAATTTACATGCATTTGCACAAGTAGAACAAATAAACAGTGAGCCTGTATTTGTCCCCTTTCCCTTGTTTTGTTGAAGTGAAGTTATATTTTTGTTGGACAACACTGATCAGCTGTAGAAATACTATCTTTGATTCATTCAACAAAATACTTAATTTATCAAAGAGTCTAACGTTTTGCTTGAGTACACTCATACATGGACTGAAAATGGACAATCATATACCACTCAGCTGCTGAGCAGGTATGATTGTTGGTTCTTGTTCTGTCCGCTCACTGTTTTCTTTGTGCCTGACAATGTAGATACTTGCTTTTGATCATGGGTATTCTATAACTGCGGATCAACCATTAGCCAATCCTGGAAATTCAAGGTTTAAACTGTGATGATGCTATACCCATGAGTATTTTATCACTTACTTGAAACAAGGCCTCCTTGTAGACCTTAGATATCTACGACCCCTGCGTTCTGATCCTGGTGTGGACCAGATCTTGCTAATTTTCCTAAGCACTTGATTGTGTGATGGCCAAAGACTAACTGCTTCATCATCTGCATTTAATAATTGGAAGGCGAATGCTGGGAAATGGTGATGAACTCTTTAAAGTTAGGATTTTGTCTTGGCGTGTAGTATGAATTGAGATAACATTGGAATTGAAAGTGTGTCAGAGAACCAAATCAGACTGAAACCTGATAATGCTTCTGTACGCACAGGTGCTGTTTCAATCCAATTCATGCTGTGCTTGGTAATTGTTTTTCTGCAAAGTTCAAATAACCCAAATGGGCATATGGTTAGATAAGTAACACTTTGGAATATGTTGCAACTTACCACATGTGCCGTATACTGGGTAAGAGATTGATCTAGAAAAAATTCACGGAAATGTGGGCTTTTTGTTCTTTATTTGTAAACCTGAACATAAAGAGCAAGCTTAAAAATCAAATATTACTTGATCACGGCTTCAAAATTTGTAGCCGGCATTAATTTGTATCGTAATAGGTCTAAGCTGGATAACTCGTGATTGTGGTACAAAAGACTGCTTTGTGTGATGCTTACTCTTTTCATCTATATCTAGCTTGCATTTGCAGCGTTTTGTGTGGTGGTTTTAGTTATGTGGACTAGTTGTAGCAATCTCGCTTGTGACTATATATCCAAGACAATCTACAAAGTAATGTGAATACTTGACAAAGCTTGTTGCTACTGCGCTTGCTCCTCTCCCTGTACCATTTTTTGGGCCGCAACACATAACTCTCACAAAATGGAAGAAACCTTGTATTGAAATGATAGTCCCAGGACGCAATAAGTCCGGATTCTGGATCGTCTCCTGTGAATTATCAATATGTCGTGTTTGTTTTGTGGCTTGAGTCTTGTTGTGAGTAACGATAGCATGGGATGGGTGTTGTAGATGATAGGTCTAATTATTTGTTTCGTGCGGCAAATCTTGGGGCAATTGGTTGGTTGCTATGCAGTTGCTGATGCTTGTGCTCTTTGTTGTTGTTGCCTTTTCCCTTGCTGCTTGTATTTCTCTTCCCGTTGCTCTTTCTTGTATCAATTGTAAATGATGATCCCTCCATGGTGATACAAAGTCGTATTCACAAAGCGAGATGGAATTAAACATCAAAGTTAATGAAAGCTCTGCTCCTGATCATTGGCATCAGAAGAATTCTGAGGGAAAAATTGGCGGAACAGCTAGCATCAATCAACTGGTGAGTAGACGCCAGCAAAATCCTTTGGTGGCTTCTGTGGAGGCTGGCATCTCCAAACTCTAAACAATGCAACTGGATTGAATTCGTCTGAAAAAAATGATGTGAATCGATCCAAATTCAATGATACAACAATCCTTGTGGTCAAAGGAATGGGAATTGAAAGCGCGAATGCAAAGTCATTTACGAGCACGATGGAAGCAAACGCGTCAAACTCCACCAAAATCTTCCCCGCAAATCTCATTCTGAAAGAGAATTCATCAATCATCTCGCACATTTAGATATTATTGACTTTCCTTGGCCAAAGAGCCACCGTGTGTCTTTCAAAAGCTCAGCTCGCTGCTGAGCAGGCTGATAAACTCAGAGATTAATCTCAAAACGTTTTCACAGAAAAGTGGGCTCCTTATTTTTATTTGTAAACCTAAAGAGCAAGTTTAAAAATTCAAATACTGTTTGATCACAGCTAGATNACAGGTGCTGTCTTGATCCAATTCATGCTGCAAAGTCCAAACAATTCAAATGGGTATATGGTTAGATAAGTGACACTTAGGAATATGTTGTAACTTACGACATGTGCCGTATACTGGGTCGGAGATTAATCTAGAAACGATTTCACGGAAAAGTGGGCTTTTTATTCTTTATTTGTAAACCTAAAGATGAAGAGCAAGTTTAAAAATTCAAATACTGTTTGATCACAGCTAGATAGTTTGCAGCTACTCTCACACTGGGATGGCACATATTCTCAGCAACATCCAAGATTGCGCTACCACCTCTGAAATCCAAATGGATCATTTTATTTTTCCGAAAAGAATTACGCTACTGCTTTGACTTTCCCAGGTCCCCCAACTGACAACTTGCCATTCTCATTAAAGCATTCTGGCACTGCATACTATGCCATACACATATAGAGCCCTGTCATTCACTGCTTGCTGCATTATAATAGCCATGCGATATTATAGGGAGACAACATGAGAGAAGCGCAAAATCTATATCATTAGAGACCAAGAAGATAGAAGGTCTCATAAAATTGCAGTTCTATTCATCCTCATACAATTACAAATGATGCATTGATCTACTCTTACCTCGGCATGTATACGAGAAATCAATAGTTAGGCATCATTCTTAATCCTGTTTCGTTCACTTCCAAAGTATATGCTCAGTGCAACTTATCAAGCTTGATCATTGCCAATACAATGTTATTGACATTCAGAGCACACCCACGCCTATCATTCATGCATTTGCGGTCACTTCTTGTATTACTTGCTGGGGTTAATCAAAGAGAAGTCAAATGAAGATCAAAACCCCACACATGTCATGGTGAGAGAATCAAGCATTGGAAAAATGAGATGGGGAGACAACATTTCTTGGTTACCACACTCTTATTGAGATGTTGCACAAGCCATACTGATTATCTGGTCTATGGCAATAGCAGTACAGATTATTCAACAACAGTAACACTGATGAAAAGAGTGTGTACAAACATGTTATGAATATGTCACCAACTCTGTGGTGTCCATAATATTAGATTCAACAGCAAGATATATTTGTGGATCAAACATGAACCCAGCCGGAGCTGGGACTAGACTGCCAATTTCAATACCTCCGTAAACCAAACATAGCCAGGCTATTGATTGATGGTTTGTAAATACATCTATTAGGGTCCATGCATGAATTATCAACTGCCATTAGTAGCAAAGGCTCCCCAAAACTAACTTTGCGCCAATGTGAGCTCTGCGCACCTTCACAAAGTCAGACATATCCCAGTCGGTGTGCACGCAAGAGCTACGAATCTTCTTCAAACAAAATCCGAAAAACTCCCACAAAGGTCCGTGGGAGATCCACCTACCTCCTCAATTAAGCCCAAAAGCTGAGGGTAAAGGTCAGTTTGAGATATACGGACCTGTTGGAATAAGCTCAAGGACACACAGTAGAGATTCATAAGAAATCTATGAACCATCATTGTTTAATGAACCCAAAAACTTGTGGGGGAGGTTCCTGCAAGATCTAGAGAGATCTGTGCGACATCTACGAACCCCTTTTGGTAGCGCCAAAAAGCTCACGGTGAAGGTATCTGTAAGCAAAAAATTACTGTGGGATGGGTCATCAAGGGAACTACGGACCTGCATCGAATTTAAGGCTCATTAAGTGTTGTTGGGTCCCTGTGAGAACTATGGACTCATTGTCATTATGTGCTTTGATGTGCGATGCGTTACAACCCGTCCAATGCTCCGGTCACATTCCAGATCATCTTGTCAATTGGGGTAAGGCATGTGCCCAGATCTCCTCAGACATTGTGGAATGCAAATATTGTACTTCCCAATTGACATCCGACCAAGTTCTTAACAGAATAGAGTTGGGAGTTGGGTGTGGGACGTGGAATATAGAGAAGTATGGACATGTCTACCGCCGTCTCGTCATGGCCATCTCGTAATCCGCCGGGCAATTTCAAAGGAGAAAGGCTTTGGAACCAACAGGGGGGAACGGTTGAATGTGTGATGTGCCGTTACCTTGTTGCCAATTTGTTTGTGGCATTAGTGCAGCGGGGTGGCAGCACAGTGTGCAGTCCCTATGGTGGGCATCTAGATGATTCTCTAAACGGGTTTCGTAACTTTTCAGATGAATATGAATTCTAGGTATATGTTGAGCTTTAACAACCTTGCGCCCGTTTCCTTCGAGATTCGCATCGCCACTCGCAATTAGTCAGATAGCAACGAGTGAATCAAAAAGCACTGCTGTCACACTGCGGTGCCCCATTACGCCTCCCACTCGCTCGACGGCTTGCACACCCTGGTTTTCACGTATTTGTCGTCGATGATTGGATACTCGTACTTGCACTTAAGGTAATCACCCCTGTCGACCTTCCCCGTGGCGTCCACCCCTCCAGGAATTTTGCGTTGTATCTTCGCCCTCTCGCACGCCTCGCCCATGGCCCTACCCGGCGCGCCGTACTTGCACAGCGCCTCGTCGTCGCTCAGCTCCGGATTTGCCGCGCCGGCGTCCTTGGATATTTGGCCCGATTCAAAGGCGTCGAAGTCCAGGGCGCGGGCGGATGATGGCGTCGACGTCAGGATCGCGGACGCGGAGAGCGTCGCGGCGGCGGCGACGAATACGTTGTTGAGCAGGTCTCGTCGCGTTTCCATCGACGCGCCGTTTGATTCGGAGCCACTGTTGGACGTGCTCGATCGGATGCGATTGCCATCGCTCGCACTGGTGGAGAAGCCGGCACATGGTTGCAAGCTGAGCAGAGACGCGGCTGTGAAGGTAGCTAATCGGCGAACTCCCGTCATGGTGTTTTGTTTAATTCTAGAGCGATTGTATTACGAAAGTCAAAGTATTGTGCCTGCCAAGCAATTTCGAGAATAGCAAAAGGGTGCATAGTGGGTGGCGTTCCTTCTCTCATATTCGATGGACCCGCCCGTGATAAGATACGATATCGTAGTACAAAAGGAAGTGATCTGAGCGAGGTGATAGATGATGCCGCCAGTGAGTCAGTGGCATCACAAGAGGAAATAGTGGGACGTCATCGCCAAGTCGAGCTCGAGGACCTCCTCGTTCCGTTCCCGCCTGCGGGGACGTATGTCCTCAAAGATAATTCACGTAGGAATAAATTGTACGTATGGCGGGAATCTGGGTTCAAAACCTGAGTGACCAAGACCTCGGATAAATATTGGTTCCCACGTGCTTTTTGCTCTCAACACCTTGATTCACAAAAGGACACTCTTTGTCAATTGATGCCTCAGATTCCTCGTGATTTTTTCTTAACCAGAGTAACCAGCCAGTACAAAATCAATCCAACCTCGCGCATCACAGCAACAGCAAGAGCAAGGCCCATTAACGGCATAATAAGACACGACAAACTCAGTCTCTCACTAGGAGAATCACGCAGGATCCTCTTATACGATGGTGAAAAGAAGTAGTTGTTGCATTGCCATTGCAGTGGCCAGCCTGGCCGGAAATGGCTTCGCATTTGCGCCACCAGCAACCGGAAGCAGCTCGACAACATCGCCGCAACTATCCATGCAGAGGAGGGAAGCCGTGGACGTTTTCGCAAAATTCACCGCGGGCGCAGCGGTAGCGACCGGACTCGTAGCTGGAACAACAACGCAGGAGGCGAAGGCGCTGGATATGGACTCCTTCGAAAAATCCCTCATCGACAAGGACACGACGGAGTGCAATCCCAAATTAGACTCCAAATGCATACCGAAGCTGACGCCAGACGAGGCCCTCTGCAAGTACGGGGTTCCCGGGGCGGACGCGCGAACGGCGGCGTGCGTGAGGGTGAGGGACGCGGGCGGACAGCTGCCGGGGAGCAAGACGGGAGAGAGGAGTACGGCGGGATGGGTAAATAATCCCATCGCCCTGTAGAGTCGCCCGCAGTGGCAAGGCGTTCGAAAATCATATGTGCATCTGGTCGTTGCGCATCTCCCGAATGATGGCTCGTGAAAGGACGGTCGAAGGCACTATTTCGTGTGTGGATCGGCTCATCTTGTGACGGCACCCAGCCTTTGGGAGCGATGTACCCTTGGTAACGAAAGGAACCGCGAAAACGAATGTCCCTTCACAATGCTTTGGAAAATCATAATTTCTATGGAAGTGAAGGGAATTGGATGAAGAGAATTCTAAATCGGGCAACTGTAATCTCCGCTGCATAAGCATACAGACTCGAGTTTACGATTTTTTCCTTGGCTTACTAAATTGCTAATTATATAGCTGTCCTTTCACACATAGTATTCTCAGGTTTCAGCTTGGCGCATTTGTCTACAAGGAACAAGGTCAGTAAAAGAAGATTCGGCAGTAGAGACATGAGAATTGGATAACTGCCCTATCAAGGTGGTCTGATCACGATACTAGACCTCAAGTGCAAAAGGCTTTCCGAATGTACAATCATCTGAAAGTTCCCATCCGCAGGTGCAGCACGCAGGCTGTTGTAAATGTAATTTTCAACCACTATGATGCAAGGGTCAGACATGATATCTAGTTGCTCGGATCATAGAAACCACACAGATCAATGCATAGGCAGTATGAGGTGAATGGAGGAATTAAATTCGCTTTGATATGACACTTGCGCTATGAGTTTCAACTGTGATCAGGCCACACGTGGACACGAAAGACGTGGTAATTGACAGGTTGACTATTGTTTACTTTTTTAAAAGACCATCTTGTGGGGTCGGTCGTGCTTCTTAAGAGAGAACTTCGATCCAAGGTAGTTTTTCAACAAGGGAGTGGCATCCACTACCTTGAGAAGTGCCGCATCGACCTTCTTCTGGTCTGCCTTGCGCTGGTCACTGACAACAGCGGGCTTAGCCTCATCATTGGCGAAGAATTCTTCTTCACCCTCCTCACTCGCCGGGGCGACTTTGGCAAAATAGGAGTCGTTGATGGAGGATACATCGACGCCTGACACATCGACCTTAGTTGTGGTTCCAATAACGTAAGCCTGGTTCACTCTGCGAAGAGGCACGCCATTGATTTTGAAAGGTCCAGTGACGAGGAGAAGTCCCGATTCCAAGGCCTTAAGGCATACGACACGCTTTCCACGGAAACGACCGGCGAGAAGGATGCAGACGGTTCCAGGGGTGAAGGAGGCACGCACTTTGGGAGCGTTGTGCTTCTTCGCCCTCGAGTGCTTTGGCCGAGAGACGTCGTCCGCCGGGTAATATCTGGCAGACTTTCCAGTCGCGGGAGCAGCCTTAGCCGCCTTTTTAGGTCCAGCAATTCCGAGAACACGCTGTGTAATATTGGGAACATGGAGGGTGAGTTTGTGCGTAGAAAGCGAAAAAACACGCTGCCATTTCATTTTCATGTCACAGCCGATGCGTTTCAGGTGCTGCATTTGTTCGGCATGATGCGATCCATGCATAAGCTGGCCTAGCAGCCGCTGCATCGTGATTTGTATTTTTCCAATTGGCCTGATGTTGCATTACAACAGCGTTGGTAACAAAACGGCCACCGCCATTTCGTCTTCGACGTACCACTCCCACCATCTTGATTGTCTTGAGTGATAAGTTTGGCGGTGGCAACTTCGTTGTCGCTGCCTCCGGCGGGGCCTTTGGAGTCCTCTAGTATGTAACTCTGTAGGAATACCGTAGGGGTTTCAAGTAAATGGTAATCCCATCTATCGCGGAGTTGCAGTTGAGTAATACTACGAAGTTGTGCTAGAATAGTCGTACCATACACACTTACCTAGAAGTAGGTATTACCATAGCATAGGTACGTATCCAAGTACAATAATCTATCTCCGCTCCGCGGAGGGGCACATAAGTATCGTACCTACAATATTTGGGGGGTGCCCAACAAACCAAGGATCTGGCAAAAATCGTATTCAACGGCTATTCCATATCTTATGTTGAAGAGCACAAGGATGCTCTTAAGATATAGCAAAGCTAGTGGTCCCTTGAATGTGGACCTGTTGTTTGAGGTTAGTAATACATTAACAGCATCCTTAGTTAGAGTTAGTTTGCCGTACACCCCCTGGAAATCCGTCTGTGCGATGGGCCACTTCAAGACACCACGCAGTGGGGAGGGACCCACGTGTCCGGGCTCCAAACTCTAACTAACAAGATGGAGAATCCGATCTGCCTGAGTACACAAAATCAAATAAAAAACTAAAATCTTCAATTAATTTGGAAACGATTTGACAACTTTAAAAAACAAACACAAAAATGAAAACAATCAAAATATAGCAAAAGGATTGTTGCAATGTTTTCTAAAAAAAGTCAAGAATCTGTTCAGGTTTTCATTTGACAAGACTCATCATCGGAAGTNATCATCGGAAGTCATAAGGCAAGAACAAATGCATTCCAACATCAATGTTAAAGATTTGAGCTAGATCTTCTGATCCAAACAGTATCAGTATGGTCAGCGCAATGCCTTTATGTACTTTGAGAATCCCTGTGTACGTACCTGTCGCCGCGATGTCCGATTAGGTGCAAGCTGCCATTGGTTGTCAGTCAAACTTTTGCAATCAACACACCAATTGCACTGAAAGGGCCGCCCCGCCTCAACCACTTGCCCAATGTGTCAATTCCACTTGGATCCTACTCTCATTGCAGAATAGCCTAGCTGCGCCGTGCTAGCTTTAACCTACGCGAAGCGCATTTCTTCCAGTAGCGTCTGTGGGTATTTTTCTACCGTGTAACTCTATGTGGTCCAAAATCCACACATTATCCGAATTCAATTAAAAACTATTGGAACCACATGCGTCGTGTGGTTGTAAATTATACCATCATTTGCCATTAATAATTAACGCATCGGCATGTTATCGGCAGCACCAAAGAAGATGGGAATGGCGTATATGGGAAAGATGAAATCTCCCACAAGAAGGAAGCTCATGCACGCCAAATTGATACAATCTGTTACGCCAATAAGTGCATACATCAATGATGCATACATTTGCCATTGGCATTGGTTGGCCTGGTTGCAAGTCTTTTTGCAATATCCTAACAAAGAAACAGCACCCTCCTGGAGGCAGACCCACTTACCAGAGATTTTCCAAAATGTGCAATTTCCAGAACCTCTGGCACAATTTGTGCGTCAATCTGCAGATTTCCAACAAGAAGAAGTTAGATCTGGAGGAGACTCATAGAGAAGTAGAGAATGAGGGACGGGGTTTCTTTGTGAGTGTGTGTTGCTAGACATCATTGGGGTGCAGAGCTCTTAGTAATCTTAGAGTGGTCAGTTTAAAACGGTTCACGGATGGTAACTTCAATGTCTGTGTCTGACAGGTGTTGAAAAGAGGGAGCTGTTACCAGATGCACAAAAGGCCAATTGCCAGTTTCAATACAATCCCAACCTTGGAGGGGGGCATCATGTAAGATGGAGAGAAGTGTATCCAAAAATGTATATCAAATCTCCATGCTAATCCCGCCATGCAGTGAAAGCAATAGTAGACCAACTGGCATCCACCAACTGATATGGCATTCAGAGCTTGGCCAGGAATACGGCCCTGCCGTCACCTGCACCGGAAGTTTGGTTGAGACAGAAGCACAAGATGGAAAAATAGCCAAGCAAAATGAAAGGGTATGTTGGCTCAAGGAACAGTTGCAAGAATTACAATTGGATAAAAGGGGGGTGGCAGACTAGAAGCATAAGCAGGTCACATGCACAAAGAATGCTACAGCCCAGAAAGAAGAGGAGCTCACAGTGTACCACGTGGTTGGCCAGAGCGGGCGGCTTGTCGCAGCTTACCATCTGTTGAAGGTAGTGGCATGACTATCACTTGGTAGCTGTCTCTATTCTATTGGGTACCAAAGCCGGGATGAGACAGCAGAATATGTTCAATGTCACTTTCCTGGTGAGGTAGACATCAGCGCCAAGCCTGTTCCTCTACTATCCACTGAACAGGATATGATCTGAAAATGCCTCCATTAATCAGTTTGGGGGAGTATCTGCTTTGCCGAATGTTCTTCCATGTATGTTGAAAGCAAAAACTGTTGGCTCTCATCACCAATTGCCACAGAATAACTGTTGGTCAGATTATTTAAGAATGGGCACCGAAGTGGGGAGAAGCCGTTGGGGGCATATCAAATCTTGATGTTACAATTGACTATCTGATAGAAGAGGAGCCAGATAAGCTTGCAGAGTTAGATTTGCCCAAGATTGTAGCAAATGATGGAAAAGAGTTTTTCATTCACTCAAAGCAAAATGACAATGTGGTGTTGAAGTTCATTCGCTCATCAAAGAACGGTTATGATGGAGCACGGTGCAAGTCTTGGACAACACCAATATGTAGGTCTCTGGTTTGAGCACACTCGCCACTTTGAAGCAAATATCTCAGAAAATGCGATGTAGCGAATACAGAGATCCTTGAGCAGGCAAAAGCAGATGTGGAAAGTTGGGAGGGCGTTGCACATCTGCCTAAGTACATATGAGCCCTTGCTAGCAGAGCGGCATTTGACTGTATTGGATGATGCGTTGCCGCTGGTGATGCTGAACTTGCAAGTGTACCAAAGAGTGACGAGAAAATGATAGATGATACTTACGTTTTGGGGGGTATTGGTGTGGCATATGATGATGTCATGGGTACAGTACAGCGAAAGCAACTGCCGTCAAAATGGTGGGGCTCAATGAGGAGGAAGAGGACAAGGATGGTTTAATGAAATACAAGGAGGAGGAGGCTGTAAATACGTGCAATGGCAATGGAGTCTTTTCTGAAAATCCAAATCTTGCAAGTGGGTGGGCAAAACAAAGCAGTTAATTTCTGCCAAAAAGAAATACAACAATCAAAATGGCGAGCAAAATGAGGTTGTACCGCTACTCTCCCCTGCAAGATTGGAACATCTCATATAGAGGGGGCTACAGTGTGGTCCAAACTCCAGTGGATAGCAAATATTGTGACAGTGTTCTTACAAAGCTGGTAAGGTATGCACATGCAATCTATCTTTTTTCTCCTTGTTACAACCAGCAATTGCCACAATCTCCTTGCCTGGATGGGTAGTAGCATGGTGCCAGGTGTTTCAAAACTATTATAAGAAGAACTGTCGACAGTGTATCTCCACCTTGCAAAGATTCCACCACCCATTCATATTGTAACAAATAAAGGATTCAAAGGCATAGACATGGACTATCCCTGGATAAATTGAGTGCTATTGCCAATAAAGCATGTCAGCATGAAAGAATATTGAAGGACTGTGTGACACATCAGAAAGGATTGGACGTGGCTTTTGAGCAAGACCTTCTTCTTTTGTGTCAATGAGGAGGACATCTTGAAGAATGTGAATCTATATTAGATCATCCCAATCTCGCACCATGCACATGCTCTTGCTAACGATGATGCTAACTTGTATGTGTCCCTTTGTGGACCTGGTAAGAATGCAATTGTTCGAGAAGATGATTGAGAAAATAAAAGAGATTATAAACAACGCAATCAACATCCATATTGTCCTTACCATATGTACCTACCGTGCGTAGTATGTAAGTTCCACCTGGAACCACTCAAGCCACTGATGTGGACGGTTTCCAGCAACACTAAGAGTAGCAGGCCCCCCACCATGGTGTGGCCACATTAATATCTCAGCTATCTGTTACCAGCTATGCTGCTCTTTAGTATAGCTGAGA
>JALLOY010000368.1:0-11977 GCA_036939835.1 Thalassiosira delicatula
GAAGGAGCTTTTACCTATGATAGTTGCCCTTGAGTCCAGTACTAATTAGTACTCATGCTACAATATCCAATTATAAATATGAAATCCATGCCTCTACACAGAGTGTGGACCCCTGCAAGGGTGCATGTCCATGATTGTGAGCTATCTTTTGTCATTTTATAAGCTGCACTCCCTGTTTCTTTAATTGCAGGGCTATGGCAATACTTTCTCGTAAGATTATGCATGCAAGCTTTTCCATTTCGCTGTTGGCTCCGTGTTGGATGATCCTGTTGGCTATCTCCATATCAAAGTCCAAATACATCTCTGCTTTGTGAACGGGGCTGCTGAAATGAAAACCATCGACATGGTTTTGGTGAAATTCACGCAGTCGTGTAACTTTGGCCCCAACTGAAAGCGAAAACCCATCGTGTTCAATTTGTTTTAAAAAATATCTCTCAGCCATATGGTGTCTCACATACAGGATACGTTTGCGCACCTCAGGAGTCGTAGTGGCATTGAATGAGGGAATATTGTTATGAGTCCATCTTATTGGAGAGAGCCCGTGTGGGTTTCCTAACGCCAATTCACTTAGACGCTCAGAAATAGGAACGGTGGTCCGGAACCGAAAACGCACATCCGGCAATCCTCCATTGCCAAGCAATGTGTGACTCATCCAGTTCAGTGAACGCTCTGAAATTTTTGTCGCCTTAGATATTTCCACATGATTGTCAAGGAAATCAGCACGTACTTCATACCCTTTCGAAACCACGATGGACATCGCATAGTCTATCGTATTTCTAACAGGAGTATTGGATAAATTTTCACTCTTAACAGCTCCCGATATGTGGCCTGATGATTGTTTATGAGAATGAAAGGAGTCATAATCAACTAGCCGGAAACCAGCGGATGTAAGGGATTGACTGAATTTCCCAACCAGTTTATCTGCGTCACCAGGGAAAGTGGGAAGAAATGTTGTTGCGATTCCGGGTTTCCGAGCAGCATCCTTGCGTGAGCAGTTTCTCTTCTTACGCCGATTGGGCGCAGCACCTAAGTTGCCTGTCGGCAAGCCAACATTACTACCAGTTGACGACTGTTCCAATTTATTCCGCTTCTCTGAATGGAAAGTTGGATCGCCACGGTCCCAATGCTTTCGCTGGCGCCCTGCTTTCTCCATAGCAAGCTTGAATTCACCGAGAGAGAGCGTTTTCTGGCTATCTGGTAACGAACGGCTGACATTCACAACCACGAAATGTCCAAATACAACACTAAGATTCGCTGACTCAAAGGTCGTTGACTGAGTCTGTGGGAGTTCAAGTTGCCTCATCATTTGAACAGATAATGAACGCACCAACATCAACTCTTCTAAGTCCAATGGTATGGAGAAAAGGTTTGGTTTGGTTTCGTAAAATTGGGGACCACCGCAAGTGGCTGCGCTATTTGTAACCATTCGACAGAGGCTGTGTTCGTCCAAGGAGTGCCTCGACAAAAACGCAGCAATGGCATCAGCTTCATTAACCCTACTTCTTTGAGCATGAATTTGGCGAAACTTTATTTGAACGTCCGCTCGGCTACTGCCAAAAACACGAATTTCAGTTGAATTTTCCAGGAAATAACGAGATGCGCGAGCTATGGTTCGGCAGTTCCAGCTGCCTGCTGATGCTACTTTTGAAGAATTTGCAAGCTCGTTTTTGAGGCGACGTATGCAGTGATTTGTTGCTTCTGCGCTGATAAGCAATTGGCTGTTATGAGTTGCAGAAATGGGCCGCAACTCAATCTTTGGGCAGCCCGACAACTGTGATAGACGACATTCATGGAACTTCAGTGCATGCCCAATGCGATAACTCAAAGCCAACGGCAGCTTCTGCGAGAAATGAACTACTCTGGCATCAGAGAGCTCAAACAGCTGCTGCGAGTCGTCGCAAGACAGCAAGCAATGACGTGCAGGTTCTAACAGGGGATACATCCCTAACAGCCTGCTGGTTTCCAGTCGGGTCGTTAAGAGCAGCTGCGTGTCGGGTTCTAATTGTTCAAATGCCATCGAAGGATCCCAGAATTTTTCCAGTGGCCAAACAAACTCAACGCAGTCTTTGCCACTATTTGTCAAATCGTCAGCGAGATCTTGCACCTTTTGAAAAAACGCAAAGACCAATCTACCAATCCGGGAGGCGCATGCCAAAGCTGTTACCGGGCTTCTTGTTGTGTCCTTGTTTGGATCAAACGATGTGCAATTATCCAAAGAGACATCCAGCTTGATTTCATTTTTCAGTGCAAAGAAGATGAGCGCATGAAAATCACCAGGCACAAACAGTGCTGTATGATTAGCATTTCCTGCGGATGAGATCTGATCCTTCTTACAAATGAGGTCTGCGCTGCGTCCCCATCGAAGCAGCAGTAAAACAACACAATAAAGACTAGGATCTTGATGAAAAATCTCTTGCATCCAATGAGCTTTCCAAACTCCAATGGGACACGCACTCACGTCAACTTGCTGCATGGCAGAAGCCTCGGCACTAATACAAGCATCCCCCTGAATTAAAGGGATAAAGCATCTGACAATTGGCACTCTAGCTGATAAGATGTCTTCCTTTCGTCGGCAGATTGGCTCAAGCGCAGGAGACACGATCATAGATAATAGCTGTTGTTCGCGCTCAGCCTTGGACAAACTCCTCAAAAAATCATCCTTGCTCAAAAATCCCAAGCCTTGTAGCAGAAAAGAATTGGCACTGCTGCAAAACTGTTTTGCTGTATCTGGGGTGTGGAGGCCAAAATCGACATATACATCAAGATCAGAGTATAATTCACTTAAACCATGGGCCACTGACCCAAACGGACGGATTTGAAAAGCTGTTGGGCATAATCCAGATTGCTCTAGTGCGCGTTGCAGAGTCTGACAAATCGCTAGCTTCGTGGTCTGACTTTCGGAAATCTGACGCTGTGCCATCTCACAATATTTCAACAGGGGCTTTCCAACTCTGTCGTAACACGCGTCAATCGAGGGGTCACTGCTTCGGCGAATAGGGCAGGTTTCCAAATACTCTCCCACTAGATTGGCCAACACCATGGAGAACGATCGGGCTCGACCATCACAATACGCCACTTCATACCAAAGGCATGCGATAACCCACTTCTCGCGCTTTCCAAGATTCCCGTAGCGCTGGCGGAATAAGTTCTTAAGTTCGCGGAAGAGGGCTGATACCTTATGGCGGATGACTTCTTCTGCTTTTCCTGTGTCGTGTATCATTGTATGCCAACGGGTTGTGCGTGCCAAGATGCACTCGGTATCGGATTTGAGACCGTATGAGATCATAATCCCGCGAAGGGTTGTCCAATAATTCTCATAGAAGCGTTCCGCTTCCAAACGCTGGGCTTGTGTAGCATTTCTAGCGAAAGCAGCGATACGAAGGTCTAATGCAGCATGGTGACCTTCCGCCTGTTTTGAATTTGGATTCGTGGAAGCATATTGTGCAACACACGAGAAGCTAAAATCAAATGATGACGCCCTGCGATAAAGGAAACCAAGGGGCTTGGTCGACGTGTAGTTGACACTATCACGTTTGTCCATGAAGTCTGGATGCCCTGCTGATTTGAGCATTCGTACAGCTTTTAATGGGACTTTCGGCGGCTCGCCCGTTTTGGGAAAGTCCACAGCAAAAGATTGTGCTTCTGCTACTTTGCAAGCCAACGGATCACGCGCGCCGGACGGCAAAAGATCTGACAGCGCCAAGTGCAAATTTGCAATTCGACCGAGTAGATCACCTGCAAATACCTTTGAAATGAAAGCTGAAAGCTTTTCATTTGAAAAATGAGCTACACTTCTAGTATCATCACTGGAGGTTATCCCAAGCACCGTGTCCCTTGGGATATAGCCATCAGTTACTTCTCCCGCACTATCGGCATCATTCTCGGTCTGAGATTGTGAAAGTTTATTGTATGGCAATGGCGCAACTTCAGTGTGACGAGGAGGCACTAGTTCTCGATCCCAGATGATGTAGTACATGTCACCATCGAGATCACCACCTGAACACTCCATTGGCAAATTTCGCGATATGCCAGGTTTGGCGGCTGGAAACACTATAACATTCACGAAGTCACGCAATTCCTGAACGTCCACGGCTGCGCAAATGCGCACATCACCTGGGTGAAGACAAGGATTTCGCCAGATTGCCACATCATCTTGTGTCAGTAAGTGCTTGTGCCCATCAGAATGTTGGTCGATCTGTACAAAAACCTCCCCATCTTTCAATACTCCAAATTCATCCGCTACTCCCATGAGTTGGCATCCTTTCTGCAAAGGAATACGTGTCTTGTCAACGAGGGAGCGGATCTTGAATCGGTAGTTTGACCTCAAAATATCCACGCAAAAAGGATCACGTAAGACGTCTACATGTGGCAGAAGCTCGAGAATGGCCTGCGCAACACCATCCACGGTTGTTCCTCCCATGGTGATGCAATCAGCAGCTTTGTCGGCATCTTGGAAGATGGTCGCCTCTTCACTAAGCGTCTTTGCGAGGTTTTCCTGCAATGCTTCGAGAGGAGCATAGCGGCGACCGTCGGTGTGATAAATCTCACCATTGCCCGAACCAGAGGATGTCAACAAAGTCACTATCTCTCTGTTCATGAACATTGGATGATAACGAGAATAGTCGACAACACATAGATGATTGTCCTGAATTGCTCCCATGCGAAATTTCTCCATGGATGGCCGTAGAGAGATCTGCCTACCTCGCAGCCTGGAGTGTGTGTCGGGTAATACTAGCAACATGCCTTTGGCTCCAAGATACCGGACTTGTAAAGCAGTGGGAACAAATTCAAGTTTCAGATAAAGTCTTGCTACTCTTTCAGCCAATGAGAATGCAACACAACCTATACCATCTGTGACAGATGTTCCAAAAGCATCTAATTTTGCGTCGTCCACCGTGATATCGTCAACACGCACAACTGCAGTGTGCGTGTCCTCGATGATTTCTGTAGGCGTGTCGGCGGTACAAAACAAGGCCAATCTTGAAAGAAACTTGGGAGCACCACCCCACTTGTCAGAAAGAATGGAAGTTATCCATGCAGGGTCCAGTATTTGCTCGCGAAAGTAGTGCAAACGTTTGCTTGTTGTAGACAACATTTCCCCCTCCTGGCTACACGTGGGCATGCTTTCGATTTCTACAAAAAGTAACTGTTGCGACCGCAACTGACTGCTGCTTGCTCCAAAGAAGACCATCTCCCGACCAGCAAAAGTCAACCCATGCCAAATATGGTCCCTGACTGAGCTTATAATTTCCTTCCCGTGTAGCTGTTGCATCTGCTCGTCGCGGAAGGAAACAGTAACAAAACGTTGAGACCCGAACCTGCGATAGAGCCGGCTGCCTTTTGCAGTCTCCGGTGGTTGGTAGACAATACGAGTCGGAGTCTGGAGAGCGCGGTACACCTTGAACCAGTTATTATCATCTCGGCGAGACCCGTTGCCAACTTTCTTTGGTCTCCCGATTGCCTCCTCCGCCATCGCCGTGCATTCCCCAGGAAACCATTGCTCTTTATCTAAGCGAGCCATGCTTTGATAAGCACTATCGAATTTTTCTTTGACATCAGCCCAATATGGTACACCAAAACACTGCTGCAATGCATACAACAGCCAGGAAATCTCGTCTGAAAGTCCTAACAAATCTGGGTTCAATGCCGCTAGAAGATGGTCTACAATTTGGATTGTAAAATCCCAGAGGTATTTGCGAACTCCATCCGTGAAGCATCCAAGCCTTTGGGAAAGCGCTGACAATAGGAGCCAATGTACATCCCGAACTTCGCTCTGAGTTGTATTAAATGTAGGTAGCTCACTCAGATGTGGATCAATTACTTGCACGGGACTTGACAGTGCCACTACAAATGCATATTCATTATGCATCAAAGGAAGGCTGGAATTTCCCGGGAGGTCACCATTAATAATCAATGGATCATTGGATGAACGTCTCACTGCCTCCCAATCTACTAGCCGTACCAACTCAGATTCATCTCTTACTGAAACCCGCGTTTCGAATATCGGAACTGCGAGTAAATCTTTCTCCATTCTCAGAAGATTGGAAAGGGTTAGTCCGGAATCCAGAGGAATTGAAAGACACAGGACTGTACTCATCGATACTGCTCGGAGGTGAGGAAAGATAGCTCTGTCGAAATCAGTCAGCCGGATAGTCTCTTGCTTGTCGAAGATGATTCTTTTTTGAACAACAGATGCAGCCGAACTCAGAGGAACGAACAAATTTACTTGGTGTCCGTCACAACAAATCAGGCAGAAGTGAGATATTATTGCTTGAGAGATAAGAATGCTGACATCTCTTGTGCAGTCAATGACGATGCCTTCTTTGCGTTTGAAGCTCACACTCTGTATTTCAGAACTTGGAATTACATGTCTTGAAACAAACATGTTAGGACCACCCCACACCCCAAGGCTGCAATCACGCAAAGCAAATGTCTGCTCATTGTTGTTCTTATTTCCCCCAGTGTACCCATCGTACCGTTGGATCCAAGCTGGCTTGGAAGAACTTAGTTGAAAATTCCAACCAATGCACGCTTTCTCAAACAAGCTCCAAGCTCTGAACCCACTTGCCGGCTCGTTTGGCATCAAAGAAAATCCAACCAAATAGTACTGGCATGCACCTTTTTCGAAAATCTGGTTCGTCACACCAACCGAACTGAGACGAATCACTCGAGATAAGGTGAGGGCGGTGTCTCCATAACGTGCAAACACTGAGGTGAGATGATATTCTAAGTCCTCATCATCAATGGAGTCCGCAGACGGAATGATCAAACGTATCACCAATTCCTGACGATTGCCTTGTGCAACACTTGAGGTAACAGCACTGGTGCGTAGCCATGAAGACGGGTCCGTGGTAGGAGGATTTGATGACAAACAATTGTCAGTGTTGGTGTCGATCACTTGTCGGGGGTGTTTTGTCGACAGAATATCTTGAATACGCTGTGCTGCAATGGACGGAAGACCACGAAGTTTTGCATGCTGCTGAATCACAAGCTTCATTGCGCCTTCTTGCTGGCGAACTTTTTTAAGGTGATGATTTTCCTTCTCACTGGTTAGCACCAACATCTGACTATTTTGCTTACGAGCCCGGCCACGACTCTGAATAAACCCAATGAGACTCTGCACACCCTGTAGTCGAACAACGAGATCGCAATGTGCTACATCTAAACCCTCTTCTAAAACAGATGTTGCAACCAAAAGACGGCAACCAGTCAAGGAGAGATCAGCAAGATCAATCCCTCTTTGGAATGCGTCCAGGGCAACTGATTGGTCATGAAACCAGCTCATGCCATCGTGTCCCCCATGGCCAACTAGCGCACGCGGCTGGAAAGCTCGCTCAATGGCATCGTTACTTTGCAAAAAACTTGTAAGCTGGCGCGCAACCTCGCGAGTATGGACTAAAATGAGAATGCGGCTGTCTAGAGTGTCCAGACGAGTGGAAAGCTCAATCATGAGATGGGATAACCGGCTAGATGTCACCGGTGGGTTGAGACTACTTTTGTTCTGGTCGTTTCGAAACTTTTTGCTGGCATCACTTGTGCAACAAACGTTTCGATCGGCTTGATCGTTCATCCACATGCGAAGCTCTGCAGCCACGTTCTCGCCAAATGAAGGACCCATTACTTCAGAAGCCTCAAGGGCAGCAAGTAATGTTTTTATTGTGCTGGAGAGGAATTTTACTTGGCGTCGGATCTGTTCATGGTGATCCTCAGACTTTGATGCGGTGGTCGCCATCTTCCAGCATGCACTGCGTAGATGCCCGCGCAGACGCCCTACTGTATCTGGATTGAGAAAATGGTCTAGATCTGAATCATCGCATTTCTCCAGGAGAATAAGACTTTGACCTTCGCCGATTCGGCCGTGATCCGTCCTCGCTGCACTGTGCATCACCAGCAACTCATTCATTTCATCAATAAAACGCTTCAAATGCTGGATAACACGTCTTGCAAACGAGTCCTGGCTCTGGTTGCGCTTCACAACATGCCATCTAACCCTTGTCGAAGTTGGTGGGACTTCGGGATACAACACGCCTGTATTCGGGCCGAAACATTCACAAAGCTCGTTGAGACGTCTGTTTGCTGTATTGATGGTGTGTGAAGGCATTGGCGAAGCCGTCAGTCCAATCACACGTGGTAATGTGGTATGAAACCCACTCTTCAGATGGTCCATAACTTTGCAGTAAACGTGATTTCGCGAAGCGTGATGGCACTCGTCAAAAACAATGCAACAAAATTGTTTCGCCAGATCCAACCACCTCTTGCTCAGAAGATTGAGTAGACACCCGGCTGTGATCACGAGGACATCAAAACGACCTTCATTAAGATCCTGCAAGGTCATGGTGGAGCTGTTCTCTCCGCACAAACAGCAAACACGCAATCCGGTCTCTTGCTTCAATGCTTGGCCCTGTTGAAATACCAATGGAACGCGATCGACAACAAACAGAGCCATATAGTCTGGATTCAGTATCTTCAATCGAAGGATTATGTGTGCCGCAACCAAAGTCTTGCCCGCACCTGTCGGAAGCACCACAATTAGGTCCCGCAACAGCCCCTCAACTATGGCCTGAATCTGATAGAGCCGTGGAAATTTTCGTCCTGGTGAAAGTTGAAGTTGATCGTGCGTCCAACCGAAAAGAGAATCAATTTCCTCCAGTTGCAAAGTATCAACCTCGCCCATCCATGTTGACGAAAATTCTGGCAGCACGAGCGGAACATCTGGGATCAAGGGGTCCACACTAGGTGCTGATGACCGAGAAGTCGGTGCGCTTTCGCTTTGTCGTATCGCAAGCCTAAAATTGTCTTCCCCGATTCTCCGCTCCAGTCGCTGCCACTCCGGAATGGTGCGGTACAGTTCCGCAAACTTGGGCGCCCTCTTGCTTTTGCTTTTCTTCGTCGGAGGAACGCCGCACATCTCGATGCAATTGCGACCGAACGTCGCCATATCGCAATTGTCCGGCCCGAAAGGCCAGATTCCTCCCACCAGGACATCGCACTTTCCACATTTGATTTCGGCTCTTTTCTTCTTTCGTTGTTGCCAACAGTGGTCGTCCCCTCCGGTCTGAGTAGTTACAAATTTTACCTTGTCGTTAGGCAATTTTTTCACTGACAATAGGCGTTCTGGCTTCACTGTAATGTGAACTTGATTCTCGTCCTTCACATAAAAGAAGACATCTTCCTCGGCGGATTGCAGGAGGATGTGACGGCAACTGCCGCACCGAATCGACTTTGCCATCAAGAAGGCCTGTTTACTATCAACGAAGTATGATATTTATCAATCCGATGAGCTTGTCAAAATTATAAATGAGCGGAAAATCTATTCCATGTGTTCTTATCTCTGAAAATTTCACATCAAACCACCGCAGCGATGGGAATGTTACAAAATGAGATTTCCATGGCATGTGAACGCCCCCACCATAGACCGCCCGGGATCGTTGCCGAACGTGCCCCGTGCGCGAGTGAGCGCGTTATTTCTGTTAAATCCCGTCATGTCAAGAAGTATCAATAATTCAAATTCAACCAATCATCCGCGCTGCGTGCGATCGGAAGCGACTGGGAAGCGACGTCTTTATCTTTGTGCTGGAGCCATCCTCGCGTCTTTGCAAAGGCCAGGTTGTTGTATCTAATCGTTAGGATAGATGGCGAGGGGAACGAAGTCATGGTTTCATTAAGTAGAAAAGCGCTTCATCAAATATTTTTTACATTCCTTTTTATGCATCGACCAGTGAGCTCTCTGGCATGTTGCGTTGCAGTAACTTGCCTGTTTGCAGGAGGTGCATTTCTTGAGGATATCGCCTCTGGTTCCACACCATGCGCACTGAGCCATTTTGATCCTGACAGGTGGTACCGCATGGGCGGTTGATGTTCATGGGTAGGTAGATAGGTTCGTATGGCTGGTAGGAGATGGTAAGTACTTTATGTAGGTATGTGTCATAGTACCACACCACAAAACACACAATAACAATAAAAATAAAACAATAAAACAATAAAACAATGAGAACGGGGCGGAATGCAGCGGCTCGATTCTTCGATCAATGGTTGCTTGCAATAATTCTCGTGCCATGTCTCTTGATGCATCCGTCGGTATCGGCTTTCTCCTCTCCCACGGCAAAGGTGACAAGACGAGGAGTAGGCGTTCAAATCCAACAACAGCGGCGGCGTCGAGTCGTCTTCTCGCAAACTTATTTTCCGACGCGAAGACTACAGCAACAACGTTGCAACAATAATCTTCCACCATTGGCCGCGGCTGAAGGAGGAGACGATGATGTAGATTCCAAGGCCGGATTTCCATTTCCGTTGCCTTCGCTAACTCAAATCGTATCGGTGTGGATTGTCGGAGTTTCTGCGAAACGCATTGCGGCAAGCGGAATTCTCGCGGGGGGCGACATAGACGTTAACAATATGGGCACGAACCTCGCCATCAATGCTGCGCTTTTCGTCGGTGCGGCCTTCCTTCTCGTGAAATCGATACGGGGGATTGATTACGATTCGCTGGAGAACTTGGATACGAAATCTTTGGCGAAGCAAGCCGGAGCGTGGGCGTTGGAAGGTCGTGTTCCTGCGACCTTGGAACTCATTGGCGACGATGGGACTAGTGCCGCGTACGAGGTGGCTACATTTGCGGGGGGGTGTTTGTAAGTCGATCTTTCGCACGCCTTACGTTACACACACGGCCATTCATTTTCATTCATCTTTCGATGCAAAACACTACATCTTGTCCTATCCACTCGTGACTCACTTACGTGACTCAATCAAAGGATACTTTTAAATCGATCCCGATTCCATTTGAATCGGAAAACCTATTAACGAGACGCACGCGATCCCCATCATCGGATCGCTACTTAGTTAATGAGATTACTTTATTAATGACACCCATTACCGAAAGCTACTTTACATGTCTACTCTAAGACGGTAGGATACATCTAATTTTCCGTTCGCACGTGATTGTCAGCTGGGGCACGGAGCTCACCTTTCAGCGTATCCCAGGCGTAATTGCAACGTGCGTGGGATACACGCAGGGCGCGGTACAAAGACCAAGCTACGAACAAGTCTGTTCCGGCACCACGGGTCACACGGAGGCGATTCAACTCGTATACGACCCCGACGAATGCAGCTACGCGCGATTATTAAACGCGCTCTTCAGCACCATCAATCCCACCTTAGTGAATCGGGTTAATAACGACATGGGAACGCAGTATCGTCACGGGGTGTATCCGCACACTGACGAACAACGGACTGCAGCTGCCTCCTTCTTCGAATCGCTCCGAAATAAGTACGAGGCACGGGGCGATGGTCCTATCGTGACGGAGCTGAAGGACGCCACAGTGTTTTGGCCAGCTGAGAATTATCACCAGAGGTACTTGGAGAAGAGGGGCCAATCGGCGGAGAAGGATTGCGAGGAGAAGGTGCGCTGCTACGGATGAGAGAAGTAGAGTCATTATTGAAAATGAGATGCGTGATATTTACCATCACACATTAGGATGGAAACCTGCAATCGACAACATGCAGCATGAGCTGACTGCTGAACGAAAAGCAGGACACATGAAAATTCAACAAGTGGGGATGCAATAGATGGGCATTTTATGAGGCTCATCAAATGAATGAGATTTCACCAATTCGATGAAGCCCCCCAAAGAAGCCAAAACTGGCTATATTTTGCATTACAATACTAATTAATGGCGGGGACGCTATCTCTGCATGCTAAATAAACATCAAATAACCAGAGCTAAAGCAACGGAACAGAGACTTGTGCGTTGAGAAATTACCCAGTAAAACCAACGCGCTAATTTCCATTTTGGGCAAAAGGGAGACGCTTTTGTGGGGATTGGCGGCAGGTACAATGGTCACCAAAGAATGAAATGACGGTCACATGTGCAAGTGAAACACTGATTAATCATCTATCCATATACAGTAACGTAGATTTAGATAATTTGGTGTCTGACACGACGTGATCACACAGTTTCGTGACGAACACGAAAACCAT
>JALLOY010000369.1:0-11857 GCA_036939835.1 Thalassiosira delicatula
GCCGTTGTCATCCTCCCCGCCAAGGCTGACACGATGAGTGCTGCCGAGGCAGAGGTTGCGGCCAATCTGTCTGCCAAGGCCTTTCAGATCCGCGGATCTGTCGGGCAAATTTGCCAAGAACTCGAAATGAATGAGCGCCGAATAGCATTCAACGATCGGTCGTTGGCGGACATCAGCGGACCTCTTGCAGGCGTTCACTCGAATCCGCGAGAGGCCGACCCCCTCACGGATTCGCATGCGTTGCTCGCGGGCGTTATGTCACGAGGTGGGACCCGCCGCCTCGTTTTGTCCCCGCGACGTCACCTTGCAGAGATTCGGGTCGATCTTCGTGCGGACGGGCTCTCTCTGGCAAATCCGAGCCCCTCTGTCGGTTTTTTTATCCGTATTCGAAATCGTGCGGGTAAAAGCCGACAGCTGACGGATATATGCAGGATCAAAAATCTGCGCAGGGACCACATCGCCTCACAGCCGGACGTGCCGTCTCATATATTACACACAAAACTAACTCACTCCTGAGCGTCGTGCTGCTCATATTCCTCAAACTGCGGGGTGAACCGTCCCAAATTCTTCTTGACCCCCTTCGGACCGTAACTCTCCTCCTTCCCCAGCCACAAGTGTTTGGTCAATTCCGCATAACTCGTCGCCAGCTTTCCCTGTGTCCCCAATGCGTTGTCGACGTTGATCTCTCCTCAAAAATTGTACCCCAGAAAGTAATCCTCCAAGGGCACCATGTTGCTGAGACATTGGAGGGAAGAGTTGAGGAAGCAGGTGTTGCCGAGGTTGGTGAGACCCACGCAGCCGGAGAGGAGATTTTGACGGTGATGGCTGCTTTGGGGGTCGGAGGCACAGGCCTGGTGTATCCCCGTGATTCCCTTGTTTACCACAGCGTGGACGTGTTTGTAGGTGAATGCCTTGTGCTACTGCAGACGCGCGCCGTGATTGTGATTGTTGTGATTTTGATTGTGATTGTTGTTGTTGTTGTGAATGTTGTCGTCGCCCAAGTCAATGTCCACCAAGGTCTATCAAAAGACGTGGCTTCCCACCCTTGCCATGGACTGCAATGCTCGATTGCGGCGACGAGGTCTTTCCCTCACATTGGACGGTCTTTCCCTATCTCCCCTCCTCCTCCTCAACCTCCACCTCGAATGGCATGTTTCCGGATGGAGATCCAACTCCAGGCCAGACCTTTGTCGCCACGGCCACGGCGCGGGTTCATTCACATTCGTGTTCGCATTTGTATCCTGCCTCGTGCCGCGCGGAAATAACCGAATCGAATCGAGAGCGGTTCGATTTTGACGTTTGCATCGCGCGCTGCATGCGATGGTTTCGGGTGGCATGATATGGTTCGTAATAATGGCAATATGGCTGGATGTGATCGAAATTGAAGAAAGAAAATAATTGTGTGCAATTGGCATTTGTGGTGGGCGGGGCCAGTGGTGGTGGCAGAAAATCTTTTGGTGTCAGATATTCTAGCGTGGGAATAAGTATTCAAACTACCACCTACAAACATCAATAGGCCGTGTGGGCAATGCAACGGGGGGTGGTGATCCCCCTCTTAAGTAGCCCACACGTAACACTGATTCTGTTGTTGTGATGTCGCCCCACGCGCTGGCAAGAACAACCTTCACACAAAGTCTGCAACACCACCATCTTTCTCGTCATCGTCATCTTCACAACAACAACAACAACTTTGACACCCCCCTGGCCTTGTATATCAGGCTCTGGCCTGTACTCTTTGGGACGGCCTGCTGCCCGGCCTCCGCCGACGGCCCAAGCTCTAGCTGGTCGTACTTATAGAGCCTCGGTATTAGTAATTTGCTGGTCGGGGTGGCATTCCCATCTCACCTACACTGTTTGAGGAATTAAAATTCCCCAGCTCCGCGACTCTGCCCCACACATCTCTCGTGATTCAGCCAAATTTATATCCAAGGTTTCTTCCTGGTTAGTGCAGTTGTTGCCTCCCCTGCCATATCCCCCTACCAGTCCAGCTGTCACTGCTGGGGGGGGGGGGGCGAAGATCAGCATCATTTCCAGCATCAGCAGGAGGAGGATCATTTGCCAGAACTGCCGTCCACATCGCCTCTGCCCTCAGTGCTGCCTCTCTCACAAATGGTCTGAAATCTCTATCAACTCCACTCATCTTCTGCTGCTGCTCCTCCCTTACTTCTTAGTAGGCTATCAAATAATTAAATCCAGTCCCACATGCCCAAATTCCTGTACAGAATTTGGGTATGTGGTACTTGACATCTGACATGATTTCAACATCTGATGTAGCAAAGAGAGTGAACCTTGTGGTGAATAGTTTTCAGGATGACTTGACTCAACATTTTCGTGATGGTTATGAACTCGATGCATCAATTATTCAAAAGTTGCGCTCTTCAAACTTGGTACTTGTAATTGATGGTGTAAGCCTCACACCCAAGAATATATTGTTATACCTCGTCAAGTATGAAATTGCGGTGAAGTTCGCTTCTCAGCCATATCATCAAGAATCTGATAGAGCACCTCAGATCTCTAAGCTCTCATTCTACCACTTGTATCTGCACCCAGCCATGGAATGTACATTGGAGCTAGTTTGCACACACTACAAAGCTAATAGGGGTGGTCAATTTTCTGTGACAGCAGTTTTTGTTCTGCTAGATCTTGTCCAGGACCTCCCCAACGCTCGCGCATGTATCTCATTCCCTCATCAGTTTCAGTACCCATCGTTTGTTGATCTTCTCAAATATTTGATGGATCTTGGTGGATATATATATGGCCATGTTGAAAGTGTAAAAAAGGCTATTCCATCCAGACGTCGGCTTTGTCCAAAAATGCCTCTGATCAGCCAGTTCCCGAGAGAGAGAAAATATCCAACTAGCAGTATGATGACCAGATCCTTTACTCGAGCAGCTGGAGTTGCAGACACGACCTTAGAAGGTTATGACTCATCAATTGGAGAGATGGATGTAATGATGGATGATTCCACAGAGTACCTTGGCGAACAGCAGCCTAGTGGTAGGAAGCGCCACCGTACTATTGAAACATCTTTGTTTGAGTCCCAGACTAGTAGCAACAAGAGTCTTGTCGATTCACATGATCAACTTCTTCCACTTCTCGAGACAGCCCACATAACAGTAGATGGCAATGTCGGCATGTCTCACGGTGATTGGACCATTTTTCATAGTAGCAAGCCTTCCATTGAAGATGTGTTTCGGAGGTTCATGCAGTGAGTAAGCCATATCATGAAATTTGTCCACTGATTACTACTGACCAACTTGCTAAAGTGGTGTGCCCGAAACACAACAGAATATTCTATCCAGGTGTAGGTCCTGCTCGCACACTTGATGTCTTTGCGGGAGTAACTCCCCAGGGTACTTTCATAGCGGAAGGACCCAAAGTGAAGATTTATTTACAACATCACCCCAACAATGAAAACAGGAATGTCGTAGTTGTTTACCTGGCAAGCCATCTATCCAGGAAGTTTATGGATACCCCCAAACAGGCTATTGATAGTTTAGCCTTCATGGAAGGTTCCTCAACCTCTTATTTGAGGATTGCATGTGAGACGTCGGATGAGGGAAAACCCACACCCTACATCACTTTTGGCGGCTCATGTTACTCCAAGCGCGTCTACAAGGTGACTGGCTGTTCAATTTTTGAAAGTGATGTTATGAAAATGGGTACTGCCTTACTCCATCAGGTTGACCTTGCAAACATTGACTCGATCGAAAAGCTTAGGATGGCGCTTCTAATGACGAATGTGCCATCAACGCCTGGAGAGATGCAAGGAGTACACCGCAGGTGCTTCATTCATCCTGTGGATAAGGTAAAACCTAGGGATGCACCCAGAGTCTCAATAGCTCAAGTCTCAAAGAACAGTCCTTATCACTGGCACGTTGACAGTTAGAACAAAAATTGCGTCAACGATGACTCGAGACCCGAGACTCACCATTTGCAAATGCGTGTAGTTACGTTTCAATCCCTCTATCCAACGAACAACAAGCCTCTAAATCAGCCATCCAACAAACTAATACATGCAACACCTGATGGATGTGACAAATATGTTCATTGCACGGTGGTGGGATTCTTCTGCAGCAAGAAGAGGTCATTTGTGAAATGCAGTAAACAGACGGTAGGCATTCTTTTTGACAAAGAGTGTGTGGTACATTGCTAACTGCAAGGGACTCAGGGACCCAATCTTGTCCACGCCGCTATGACTGTGAACCAATCAAAATCGAATAGCGTAAGCTGCGTACTCTCACTTCGCGCTACTGGTCTTACCCAACCAACGTTGGAGTCACAAATTACTCGCATCACACATGATAGTTGTCCAAATAGGATCCATCATGATTCAGAGCATCAGCAAGACACTGTCATTCATCATTCAACTGCTATGTGGAAAGATGCGATTTCCTGCTATCAAGCGTCCAGTATCAGTCGTGGATGATTTTGATTTGGGTGAACCTGGCAGTGGAAAGGAAGTTACAACTGCAGCCATGAGCAAGTCAAAGATTGTTATGGTGAAAAAAACCTTTCATTCTGGCGCTTTGCTGGAGTGCGAAAAGCTGAAGCGTGATCACATAATGGCACCTCCAAAGTTGTTTGGTCCTTCAAATATCGTCAGGTGCTATATTGCATGTGAAGAGTATGCAAAGCATGGAGTGACCATAAGATACGAGGACGAGGGTGGTCGTGTCATTGTTGTGGGTCACTGGGTCACTCCTGATCCATCTTTCAGCACTGGCTACAGGCTCATTCCACGGGGTGCTTTGATTCCTTCACGTCAACTCGGTGACAGTGCAGTGATATGTAGCAACAGTAACAACAGTGTGATTGTGAACTATTCACTCTGCGACATTGGTCATATTCGCAGATCACCAAAGAACAGTGTCAGTCTAGGACTTGAGCTAGTTGCATGCAAAGAACACCCCACAGACGCGTAGATGAGAGCAATTGAATTGAGAGGGCAGGGTGGAGCGTTTCTGCTTGCTGGGACGAGAGAGTTGAAGTCCAGTAGGCGCAAAGCTACGAGAGACGCTCCAACTCATACCCTCACCATTAGTCAAGATCCTTGTTTCGAGCAAGCTCAGGCAATCAGACGGTGTGTTTCACACAAGCAATCAATCAATATATTCTTCAATATGGTGAACAATCAATCGATGCATGTTGGTCTGTACTATCTTTCCAACACATGTGACAAGAGTCTAGATGAAGATGATGTGAAGAAGCAGTTCAATAGTTTGAACAAATCACTGAACGTATTACACAAAGGTTGGCCAACCGAGTTTGTGATAGGACAAATCAGGGAGAATGCAAACAATGTATATTATGGGGAACTACTCTCAATGCATGGCACTTGTTTTAGGGCGACCCTAAAACCTATTGATCCGTCTTTTCTGTCCAAATTCACTACCAGGGATTCAAACGTGCCATGGCGAGTCATCAATGTGTCCTGCAAAGATGTTGTGGCACCAGCAATTTGTGTCCCTCAGGAACGATCAAATGATCTAATCAAGCTGCAGTCAGGTGGTTGTTATGATTGCATCTCGCTGTTACGAAAGGCAGTCAGGATGAAGTCACTACCCTTTTTGAGGGACAACATCAGGCGCGAGATTCTTGGCGACTGTGCTGTTGACACTGAGCAAAATGATCCAATGTTGATCACATCTGGCAAAGAGGAGAGTCAACTGATGACATTTTCAAACATGATATCTCTTGCTCTACACTCGGCTGCTGTGATAATGGCCAGGGCATTCGACACAAATAGCATCGTGGAGAAGGAAGGAACTACGAGCGTGTTATTATCTCCACAGCATTCTATCATCAACACCTCATTGTTCAATGATAGCTTTGAACATGCATTGTACCAAACAAACCTCAAAGCTTTAACAACTCGTCCAACCCACCCACCGACCCTACTGCACGATCCATCTGTCATTCTCGCCCAATATTCTACAGGAAGCTATGAACCTAGCTTACTCGTCACTGACGAGAAAGACAATTGGCTAGAAAGAAATGGTCCGAATTTTGTCATCAAAGAGGATCCTGATGAAGCATTTGTCATCATTTTCCAGTCTATGATTTGTTCAATCTTACGCCCATCAGGCCTCCTACACATTGTCCATGTCGCACACAACGGTGAAATGATTGGGAAGTTAGCTCCAAGACCAGAGCATCTAGAATCTTTTCTTGATGCCCTGAGAAGACTCGACTGTGATTCAAAATTGATCCACCCATTATTTACTTCCTGTTTCGAAGATCGCACCGATTTCAGTTGCTTCATCAGAACGATTGTTGACTGCGGGCAAGAGCTATTCCAAACTGCCATACGTGCTGCAACAAAGGGGAAAGAAGATGGACAGAGCAACAGGAGTATTGTACTCACTTTGCTCCAACAATCATTTTTTACCATATTTGGCATTGACTTCACAGAGGTTCAGATTCAAGTTATCATGCGTACTATTGAGTGCACAATGCACGAGCCATTTGGAGCAAGCACTCTTGTTCCTTGTGGCAAGGGAAGCTCTCAATCGATGTGTCTTCTGCTAGAATCACACCGTGACTCAATCTTTGAGTCATACAAAACATACTGCAAGAGAAGAGACATTGAGCCGAAGAAGAATTTGCCCGTTCAATATGTTTCGGATTGGATAGTCAAGCAATTTAACTGCCGTGCTCACAGAGTATTGGGGCTTGAAGACGAAAATGACCCAAGTCCTGTTCCATTTGGAGACGGGAGTGATGTTTTTGGGTCTTGTCCAACAAAGGAGCAAATGTATGATGAAATGGTGGTACTTGGCCTGATCTGGTCTGCCAGCAACAACTGTCTTGTGCACAAGTTTGGTCTCCAGAAAAATTTGATCCAAGTGACGCGGAACACATGCAGTGTGATTTGGTCCGCACACACTAAATGACTTTGTCAACCAGGAATGTAGCCAAGACAGAGAAATATGAGGTGGGTGGAGAGAAGTTTTACCTATACACTTTACGACGGACGGGCGGCACCTCACTAGTCAATTGGGATTCATGGATTCCCTCAGGGGGCATTATGAACCAACAATAGAGTCATACAAGTGTCTTCAGGCTGACTCCAACTACCAACATAGATTCCTAGACACGATATTTCGCGTGGACAACAACAAAGAGTACCTCAAATATATGGGCAGGACAAGCTAAGGATATATCAGTTATAATATTCTTAACAATTGGAAGTATTCATTGGTAAATACATATGGCTTGATTAGCGGAAGCTCCTTAGTCTCTTCTCCAGTGCAAAGTAGCACGTCCCAGTTGGAATACATACCAGTTTATACTGACGCTGAAACTGTTGATTTGCCTTGTGATATGATAACATGATGGCGTGTTGTTCTACTTGCTCAGTGAGTTGTTTTCTATCCACAAACGATTCATTTACATGCAACTTCCTGTCTTTGCCACGACGCTGATCAAGCCAAAACCGACAAAAAGTGCACCCCTGTTTCTTGTATGAGCATCCTCCTTATGTCGTAAATTAAGGTGATCATCCAAAAATCAAACTTCTTCCCATCCGATTAGGCGATGTGCAATATGTTCTCATCTTCTCCCTTAAGGGTAAACACACTCAATGGCTGACCCGTGATGAAGGTGCTGAGTACATCCTTCATCGAGAAATAAATGTGAAAGCCCTTAAACCAATCCCTCGTTCCATGGCCATCTCCGCCGTTGAACAGGTCAGACAGCATTGAAGTTGCGTTCAATTTTTGCAGGAGCCTCGTTTTTGTCTCCCTGTAACTCTGAGTCTTCCTTATTGAAGTCAAGACCTTCTTAGGGCCATCAATCATTCCTTCGTGCCGGTCTTCCCTTTTATAAATCGCAGCACATTTTAGAAGAGGGTGAATAAAAATCAAACCATTATCATGATTGTTCTTACCAAATCAGCTGCGGTTGTCCCAAGTATCCAACTTGATCTGATACATTTGTCATCACACTTAGCCAGTTTCCTTTATTCCAGCACTTTGTTTCTTCCTTATCATTACTAGCACTAGCAGTACCATTGACATCATCAGAACGCTCCCCAAATGAGGTTGAGTCAGAAATGATCTTCTCCTTTAGCTGTCTTACTAAACCCATTCGATCTCCTTCAGACAAGCTTGTACCAGTCAAACCTAGCTCAACAGTCAGCCTTACCAGAGACAGCTTTGACAACCCATCGTTGATCCTGGATACGAGCTCATCCTTTTGTCCACTCTCCCTGGCTCCAAATTTCTCCAGCTGACTCTTCAGCTGTTGAACAGTTAGTTCAAAGAATGGATCTTTGTCATGAGATGTCTTTTGTTGCTTCCTTGGTTTTTCCGAATCAGTGTTCAATTTCCGATTCAATTTACCATACTTGGAATGCAAGTAGTGAGTAGTGCACATGAATAGCTTTACTCGTGAGTTCATTGTAGACTTTTCAATGTTTTTCATGGTCATCAATGTTGATAACATCAATAAAAATGCATTGATCATGCATTTTATGCTGCTGACTGTGTAATTGGTACCTTCATCTTGTGACAAAATGTTATTTCTCAGGAACGACCCATACAAGTAAGGCACCAGCCTTAAAAACGCCATATTATTCTCTCCCACCCATGCTGCTTTAGGAAGCGTCTTTATCTTGCAGAAATCAAGTCGCAAGGCCTGCACTGCTCTCAAGGTCTCGTTTGCAAAGTTACAGAAGGACGTCAACTTACTTATTGTGGTGAGTGAATATTTGATGAATGGCAAGTATTACATCAGGCCCAATGCCATGTCCAATTGCGTGCATAGGAATATCAGGATACTTGTGTCTTGTGAAGCAATCAACCAGTGACCAAATGGGAGGAACACTGCTTTCAGTGTCAACAATGTTCTTTGATCTATGCCTAGCTACTTTTTCCTTGATCAAGTGAACGATTGAGGTGCTTATGTTGCAGGTTTGAATATATGTTTCCAGCTGCTTCACTGACCAGTTATTATCCCTGAACTCGAGGTACGCATACCTAACAGCCTTCTTTAGCCATTGAGCATTGAGTTTGACAGGTGGAAGGGAAAACAGGCCTGGCTCCCTGTCTGCAGGTGCATACTCAGTGTGCCCTCCCCTTGTTGGATAGTCTTTGCCAGGCTTATCATTTGTACCCACTGGGGATTTAGAGAAGAAGTTCCATCCACAACACCTTACACACGAGTCATCACAGGGGGTTGTGTTGTCGGGGTCAAGGAGATTTCTCACAAAATGTTTGTAGCACTTGATGCACAAGGGAAGCTTGTGTTCGTCCACTTGAACCGAATTTCCAGTTACTTTAACATGTATCCCCTGGTAATTTTATGTCAGTGGATATGAAGCGCAGGAAAGCGCGTCAATGAGAATGATGGAGTATTAATGAACAAGAGATTTGATTGAAATGATCACCTCCTGTCTTGTCAAAGTTCCCTTTTGTCTCTCTGGTCTATCGGCTGATGTAATGAGTTGACCATAGGCTACTTGTTCAAAAGTGTTAGTTGATCCACAGCATCTAACCTGCCCGACCTGCAACTCTCTCATTTCTTTCACAAAATGCTCAATGAAAGGTTGATGGCTCTCTCATTTCTTTCACAAAATGCTCAATGGCAGGTTGATGGTCGTCACTACTCTTGCCAATTGCAAGCACGTGAGTATGACGTCTCAATGACTTCATGTCATTGGGAGGGCAGATTGTCACTGTAAGTATCCAGACACTATTCTCTCTTTGCTTTATGAAACACCGAAGAAATGAATCACTCCACAGTATCAGCCACCCAATACTTGTTTTCCTTATGGTTGCTTCTTTGACCCCATCGTCTCTCGTAGTATTGACTCATAGACTGCTTTATTTCTTCCATCAGGTGGTCTGCTGCAGACATTTCATTCAATCCATCTTTATTTCTCTGACCAGTACGTGCATCAAACAGGTAATTGAATTTAACCCCGTGCCCATGTAGATGGTTGATCTTTTCTTTCGGACTAACACAAGCGCGTTTCTTTATCTCAAACACTCGCTCTACAGAGAAACTTGTCATTATCGAGTTCACACCCTCTAAAATCACAGCATCGGCTTCATTCTCTGACTTTGGAAAGTTAGTCTTGACCTTGGAAACTAGCCTCTGAACCCCAAATAAATCAAACCACCCCTTGTTCAACCCCAGCAGTTCTTTTCTCATCTTTCCTGGGATGTTAAGAGCCACATTTACGAGGCGGAACATTTATCTAGACTCCTCCATGTTGGCCAGGAAATGTGTGTCCTCACAGTTCTGTACGTTGGCTCTGTGAACTAGCCCAGCAAATCCACCACATTGATCATCAGGGCAATCAACCTTGCGCCTGTAATCCTGTCAGAAGTACAGCTGATTTTGAGATACTCTCTCAACTTTTGAATTCTTCCTCATCAACCTCCCTCTTGTCGTCTTGTATCGAAGTAACTAAAGTCCCAAAAAGTGTACCCATCAGAAACTTCCTCCTCAGGGGTGCAAACGTTGTTACTATTGTGATCGAGTTTAGCATCCCACCCATACAAGGTTGTGGCAGTATCCTCATTGTCACTATCATGGTCCTCCTTTTCATCAGAATTTGGGTCCAAGTCAATAAACTGAACATCTCTAAGAAGTCGTGTGCTTCTTCATCTTCCAACCGTTCCCGCTCTGTTTCTGCGGCTATACATTGATCTAAAACACCCCAATTGTGCAGACAACACTCTGCATCAAAGAAAATATCTCCCTGAGACCATGTGCTACCATCATCGCTGCATTGGACGCTTTCTATTTCCGGCAGGGCATCCCAGAGATCATGGAAGGCGTCTTGATTCAGTAATACCTGGTCAGCTTTATTATTGTTCTCTGCATCGGTCACTTCCATCATTGATTCATCAAGTTTTCCTGGTTGAGTTTTGTCAAAACTGAAGAATGCATCCGTAAGTGTGGAGAACATGTCCACAGCCTGCTTGTCGGTTTGCTCTAGGTGGTTGGACGGAGAGTTGGCGTTATGGCTGTTGTTATCCTCATCAGAAAGATCATTCTCCTCAAAAATGCTGTCAATAGTCAAGTCACCGCCATTCTCAAATAACTTGGAGTTGTCCTCGTCGATAGAGAAAGATGAGCCATCTGAATTACGTTCCTTTGTGTGTAGACTGAGATGTAGAGTTGCTACCCTGGTGTCTATTGTACGCAGCTGCACCAAGCTCGGAATAAAAGGGATATTATAAACTAAGTGAAAACTGTGTATTATTTGGACAAAAGATTTGATAGAAAGAAATGAAGATGAGGGAAGGTCTTAAAAATCAATATATCCAAATAAAGAGGCTGCATATTTCAGAATTATTTATCTAATTATGTCACCAATATTGAATTTGTTTATCTTCGACATTAGTTCTACTTTTCTAGGCAGATTTGCACAAATAATCGTCTTTGTATTACAGGTGTTTCAAAGCAAACTTAGAAAAACAGATATCGATGAAGGATTCTTGCGGATCGCGTTTGAGATGTATGAACCTGAATATACTAGGTATCTATCAATACAACTAGATACTTCATCTATTTCTCGTAATGTACGATATAGCGTACATACGTGTTTTGTTTGTTTGAAAGTACTTATGTACTTCTATTGACTCGATTTTTATTTACGTATCGATTGTCAACATACATTGCTTGTATTATACAATCATTACTAAATCTATTATTGTGGATCGTATAAAAAAGATTCATGATTTATTATAGTGAAAATTCACGTTTGGGTATTTTTTTTCATTTTTCTTCCGGCGACAAGGGAACCTCTATGGGGAAATAAATTAAAGAAACATATTATTTTCACCCGCATACTTTGTGCTAGTTATTTGAATTTCAAAATGTCTCATTTTGACCAAAATTT
>JALLOY010000370.1:0-11938 GCA_036939835.1 Thalassiosira delicatula
GCAAAAACTTCAGTGGGCGAGACTAGGGTCAAATGGTAATGTGGAATTGTCGGCCACTCCACCACCAATCGATATCCAACGAGTTATATATGCGAGAGAAATGTTTAACGAAAGAAATGCGGGTCGAAGGATTCATCCCAAGTCTCTACTATCGATGCGGCAGCTGGAGTACCAGGCGCAACGTCAAATGGAGCTGGAAAAATTGAAGACGCTTCTAAAAGACCGATCTCGACTGGTCGAGGAACGATGCGCAATAAAACTCCAAGCTCGCTGGAGACAATTGAAGGCAAAGTTACGCGCCGATCAAAGGCAGAGAGAAGAAGTGGCCGCAACCCGTATTCAGAGAAGGTAGATTCTACTTACTTCTCGTTATGTATACCAACTTTCATCTCAACAGTAAACATCACGTTTCTGCTTGCTTCCAACATAGAGTGAAAAAATTTGTGAGTCGTAATAGGGAGAGTTCGGCAAAACTCATTCAGTCGGTCATGCGTATGGCTATAAGTGTGTCATATTATAAATCATACAATCGCGAGAGGCTGTGGTGGTACAGAGTTTCCCGAAGACTTGCGTGTGGCACACAAAGACTATGGCGTGGCTTCAAGGCACGGTCGATACACCGCCAACTATTCGAAATGAATTCACTCCCAGATCCAACAGACATTCGCAACTTCGATTTTTGGAAGAGCTGCCAGGAGGCTCACCCTCCCAAGAAAGAGCTTGGGATTTATGCTGAATACACTTTGAGCGGTACGCCGCGTTCGTGGGAAGAGAGAGGCGTGAAACGGGGCGGCATTTTCTACAGAGACGTTGCCTTCTACGCAAACACAATTACAAAAAGAGCTACGTGGACGAAGCCCAAAGGTTGGTTGTTCAAAGATCACCGGGAATACTACGTTCTGCGAGTACAAACCTTTTGGAGGGCACGGGTAGCAAGGAGAAAAATCAGGTTGTTCACCAAGGCAAAGCTGTTGCTCGAGAACGCCCACGGCCAAGACCTTACGAAGACAAAACGAGATATTGCATCTCTTTGCAATTATACACTTTATGTTCATGCGGTACTTCATGATTATGACAGAGCACGCGATCTGTATATCAAGATGATGGACTTCATGGATCACCGTGGTGTTGACAACGCTTTTGTTCTGTACAGCTATGCAATTTTTGGAGCTGTGACAAATGAAGAGGACTGGGATGGTAAGGCTGGAATCATCTCGTTCGGAGTTTTCTATTCAACATGAGTAGATTTTATTGAACACGATCCATTGAGATTTTATTGAAATGTTATGCTGCTGACCTACCTTCCTCTTCGAATCATTTGCTGTGTACTGTGCAGAGATAAAGGATTACGCGAGAAGAGCAAAGTCGGCAGATGAACGGATGCAACAAAGACGGAAAGATCCCCAAGAAGCAAAATACCCAGTCAAGAGCTCATATCAAATTGCAACCGCTGCATTTTTCCTGCAATCGGTATGCAGTGAACATGATCCTGCTGAGAGGTGAGATATTAGAGATGGCAACCATGGGCAGTGAATTCAGCAAACCTTACTAAAAATGATTTCTTGTTGATCCCAGCTGGCATAACTATGCACTCTGTCAGATGCTTGTACATCATGACTTGGGTGGTGCAAGGTGAGTTGACAATGAATAAACATTCATCGCAGACCATTTAGAACTGAGACCAAAACAATTCTGATGCTGCCCGCCCAAAACAAATTTCAGGGAATCGTTTACTCAAGCGATGATCTCGTCACCACAGGACAGACGTATCATTTCAAATTTTAACACCCTGTTACAGGATCAGGACTTTTTGGGTGATCCGACATTAAACGCACACGAAGAATTCCTTCGTCGCTGAAGTTTGCATGCCTCTTATTATGCTGGCACTTCGGTTACTGCCAGACTGCACCCATGGAGTCTATTGAAAACACAAGCACCTACCTACCACCTGCGACTCGAGTGATACTTCTGCATCTTGTTGCGGGACAAACTGCACAGGATTTTCCGATGCCAATATTATAAGTAACATAGAATTGTGTTACAATAATGTTGAGGTTTCGGCTTACAAATTAAGAAGCATGCTATACAAAGTCGAATTCCACGGAATAATTCCATCTCTATATAAACAAATAGTCATTACTCCCGAAATCACCAGAAGTGCCACCACCTTTTGTCTCCATATATTTTGTCCATTGTCCTCAGGTCAATCCAAGGTGTCACCTTCTTCTTGATAGGGTTCCATTGATTCTGCTGTTTTGCCATCAATTTCTTCACTGTTGATGAGAACTCACTCCTGCAGGATCGATAAAATTATTAGTGATTGACTCAATAATACTGCCACAAAACGTCGAATGACTCACCAATCAGCGCTTGGGTCCGGGAGCTGGTTCGATGGACTCTTGTCATCAAGCAACATGCTGCAAAAACTCCTAAGCTCCTCATGTGTAAAAGGCCTTTCGTCCATCATGTCGAATACCCTATCATGGTACCCCATTTCTCTTAATCGATGCAATGGCAACGCGTAGTTCAACCAAGGATTGTGCTCATCGATTTCCTTTGCCTCTTCAGTGAAATCGTCCAAAACCTCCAACGATAACTCCAACTGACCGTCTAGTTCATTGTAATACTCAACTATATCTTCCTCGTCAGTACACAAACGCACTACTAACCAAACTGGAAGCCCCTCCAATCCACGCAATGCTTGCAAAAATTCCTGCTGAAGTGCTGGGCCACCGTACCCTTTCTCATCGCTAGGCAGCCCGTCCGTGGCTAATATGACTGCTACACGGCATCCATCGGCTCGTAATTGGGGCTCCAGTTCCCTCACGGATTGCGCTATTTCCTGAATATGCCGGACCAACGGCGTCACGCCGCCCGGCTGCGCCGTCCTCATTATGGTTATCGCGCGATCGACCTCCTCCTGCAGAATGTGAGGATCGAGCGATTTTTCAGCGATGCCGAATTGTTGCGAGTCGGGACCGCACGCCGGATCGTTCAANGCAAAAACCAACAACCGCATCCGCTCGTAAAACCAACTCCGCGTATGCGTATGGTCTCTACCTATCGAAATCTTTTTATGTTCCGTACTGATTCCTCTGTAAAGATTTTGCCCAAAGTACATATGTAAAGGTGGATACCTAGAGCCAATCCACTAGAAACCACTTAGCAGGAAAGCTGTTAACCACGGGAAAATATTGAACACACTCAGTACACTCTGGGCCGTTACACAGTGTGAGTCATAAAGGAGGGTCATTGATGTTGGCTGTGAGCATTCTTTCAATCTTTCTAGATATGTATCGTCTGCAAAACGAACAAGTCTTGGTGTTTGCAACTATGAACGGCTTACAATACTTGGGAGCATTGCTCATCATGTCTATATTGACCAAGAATGGGTGGCAAGGGAATATCTTGCTTGTTCAAAGGGAGGAGCTTGGAAGAAGATTAATACAGCAGATTCTCTGAAATGCTGGAACTTGGAGTGTGTACTTGAGGCGGAGATGTTTAGCAGTTCTAGAGAATGTTGAGTGATTTATACTGGTAACACTGGGGAATAACTGCTAGATCATTGCTTTATATTGAAACAACTGACTGACTTTCCTAACTTTAAGTTGGCAAATGAATGGCCAACTTTAACTTTCTTAACTTTTACTAAATAAAATTGGGCCCAAGTTTAACTTTCTTAACTTTTGCTAGATAAAAATAGGCCAAACTTTGACTTTCTTAACTTTTGCCAAATAAAAATGGGCCCAACTTGAACTTTCTTAACTTTTGCTAAATAAAATTGGGCCCAACTTGAACTTTCTTAACTTTCTTAACTTTCAGTACATGACATTTGGCTCAACTTTTTTAAATCAAAGTTGAACCGTTTTGAAGCTCTGGTACCGACGTACAAGCTCAAGACTTGGCATTTACATCTGCATTCCTTTTCAGTATCAGAAACGAGGGAGACGTCCCATATCGTACTATGTTGGATTATCTTTTGCTTATTTCAAGTTGCAGCATCCAAGTCTATGATTGCTTCTGAGTTGATTGTTGCTTCACTTCCTGTTCCCGACAAAGTTTTGTTTCTCTCTTCGCGAGAAAACGCTACACTTTTTGAGGGAGATTTTACCTTCGACTATGTGATTCAGCTCCGGTTGATTATTGCGTTTCGAAAGGAAAATGTTTGCTGCTTCAAAATTCCGGCAGTCTCAAGCCGCAAACGCACTGCATTTTGCGAGGGAGATGAAGGTGATCTTGCTCGGGAGATGCAAGCTTGGGGTCTGGGGAAGAAAAGGTCAGCTCGGGTTTCCCTACAAATAGCAGTTTACCTGGGAGACACATGATTTATGTGCAAGCAACTGATAGCAACAAATACCAATGCCCTGTGACTAGTGTGTTTGTTGAAGGTTTCAACAGGCGATAGATCATTACATGGTGCATCCGGATTTGGGGCAAGGGGTACATAACCACAACAAAATCAATGGAATTATAATTTCAAGCTTAGGTAGATAATTTATACCTTGTCAAAATAGCATCAGAGCTTAATATTAATATATCTGAGACCACGACGAGCATTACTCTATTTCTCAAGTCAGCCTCTTTCTCAAAATTCAAGTGGGCCAAATTTCGAAGTCTCCAAATAGTTGCCATTGCCTTTGAAAAATATGCATATTTTGTTGTAGGGCAAACTTAACACCGTAGCTTAGCTGATTTTAACAGCACACTTCTAAGGTTCCATGACTTTTTTTACGGCAAACAAAAAATTCTTCCAGTGAAACGACGAGATGAATAAATATAACTTTGACTTAAATTTTACCATGATTCTTACTGGACGAACATAATGCTCGTGGAACATCAGCACCGCAGAAGTTGTTAACATCTCAAGTATCTCCCTCGATCCTGGTATTTATCACCAACACCATCGCTGAGGGCCATAAATTTTGTTCATTTTTTTAACATTAATCCATGGCTTGACCTTTCTTTTGATAGGGTTCCATTGGCCTTCCTGTTTTTCCAAAAGATTCTGAACTGCTCTTGAGAATACCTTCCTGTTGGTATAAAATGCGAGGAATACCCGTGTGAGTAAAAGGAATATTAAAGCAATGCATTCATAACAACATTGGATTACGTACCAGTCAGCACTTGGGTCTGGGAGCTCATCTGATGGGTTACTATCGATGAGTAACAGACTGCAATATTCCCTCAGCTCTTCGTGTGTAAAAGGTCTTTCATCCATCATGTCAAATATTCTGTGGTGGTATCCCATCTCTCGCAATCGGTGCAATGGTAATGCATAATTCAACCAAGGGTTGTGTTCATGGACTTCGTGAGCCTCCTCAATAAAATCATCCAAGACCTCCAATGATAACTCCAACTGACCATCCAGGTCATTGTAAAATTCAACAACCTCATCTTCATCTGTGCAAACCCGAATCACAACCCAAACTGGAAGATCCTCCAATCCACGCAATGCTTCCACAAACTCCTGTTGTATTGTTGGGCCACCATACCCTCTCTCGTCAGTAGGTAGACCGTCCGTGGCCAATATGATTGCGACGCGGCATCCATCTGCACGTAATTGGTGCTTCAGTTCTCTTACGGATTGTGCTATTTCCCGAACATGCTGAACCAATGGCGTCACACCGCCCGGTTGCGCGGTTTTCATGATGCTTATGGCGCGATCGACCTCTTCTTGTAGTACCTGCGTGTTGAGAGACGTTTCCGCTATTCCAAATTGTTGCGAGTCGGGACCGCACGCCGGATCGTTCAACATGCGAAAGGTGGTGGGAGCCTCGAGCGCCGCCGCCATTTGAGCGTGGTACTCGATGCAATCTCGGATTTCGTGCCACCTGGAACAGTTCACGATTTTGACGTCTCGCGATCGCTTCGTTTCGAAGAATCGGTGGCCGTCGGTCCTTTGCATCGATCCGCTGTTATCCACGACCCATATCCGCAGCGGAAACTTTTTGATGGTCTGAGCGAGAGATGTCGCGTGGCCGCGAGTGAAGCCCTGTTCGACTAACTGTTTGATCCTATTTTCTGGAACGGGAGCAAAATTGCCATTTGCTCGCGAACTTGGAAGTTGGTAGTTGCTCTGTCCGTGAGCTGCGTTAGCTGTCGCAAGAGGCGGCCGTGACTGAACGGCGGGAGTGTCGCCATCATCGATGGTGACGGGGAGAGGCACGGCCACAGGAATTATAGGGTCTGCATCGTCGTGTTTGAAAGCCATTTCGTTCTGTTCCTTTTCAGCTTCGATTCAATTTTATGAAGAGGGCAGCGCAGGCAGCAGGGGGTGAGAGAGTTGTTCCCCCTAAGAATTTTCAACTCTAACGGTCCCTGTCCACGACTGACCTGCATTACTTAACTTAGATACTTCTTGCCGTAAGTATTGTTATTATCCAAGACTGAATTCGTACTTACTCCTACGGAGGATACTTACGAATCTTCGCTAATTTGTCCGTTGATTCACGCAATTCACGACTGTGCAAGATCAACCTGCCACCTTTGAAAGTACGATATATGGTACATAGGATATCGTATCGTACGCAACTCGAGGACCCGGCACACCGCGCGCGCGGCCGTGTGTTGAACCATCGCACCCCCAGAAACAGATCGCACAACGACACAATCAACCCAAGAACGGAACGCAGAGGCATCATTATTCATCATATCCGCTGAACTCGCTCGTCTGAGGAGTTCTCTTTCGAAACAGACCTAAACACAAAAAGAATAACAATGGCGTCCAATTACAACGACAATTATTCTGCACCCCCGATAGCGATGGTCCCCGTGGCCGTCCCGCTCCCTGCCTCTGACGACAAAGATGCCGTTTACGCTGCGTCTGCCCGACCGTCTCTTGCAACATCCAACATGACCCACAATAAGAGCAGTTACAGACTCCCCAGTTCGCGGAGAAATGGTGACTTTGCCCCCGTCCCCGAACACCAAATCCAGCAATTGGTCGACCAAGGCTACACCCGCGGCCTAGCGACTTCTCTCGCTCAGACCATAAAAAGCTTCCCGCTCCGGATATGGGTCGTCGACAACAGCGGCTCGATGCAACATACCGACGGACATCGATTCGTCGAAACGAAGCGGAAGCAGGACATCAAGGTTGTGAGCTGTTCGAGGTGGAACGAAATCCGAGACTGCATCGAGTACCACGCGCAGATGGCGGCGACGCTCGAGGCGCCCACGGCGTTTCGCATGCTGAACGACCCGGCCTGCGGCCCGAATTCTCAACAGTTCGGCATAGCGGAAGAATCCCTCGACGCGCATGTCCTGCAGGAGGAATTGGATCGCGCGATAACCATCATGAAAACCGCGCAGCCGGGCGGCGTGACGCCGTTGATACAGCACATTGAGGAGATAAAAAAGTCGGTTTCCGAATTGGAGCCCCAGTTGCGTGCGGATGGGTGCCGCGTGGCAATCATATTAGCAACGGACGGGCTGCCCACCGATGCGAAAGGGTACGGCGGCGCAATGATACAGCAGCAATTTGTGGAAGCATTGCGCGGATTGGAGGGACTTCCGGTTTGGGTCGTCGTGCGTCTGTGCACCGACGAAGAGAACGTGGTCGAGTTTTACAATGACCTAGATGGTCAACTGGAATTATCGTTGGAAGTTTTGGACGATTTCATTGAAGAAGCCGGCGAAGTACATGAGCACAATCCCTGGTTGAACTATGCATTGCCGTTGCACCGGTTGCGAGAAATGGGATATCACCACAGAATATTCGACATGATGGACGAAAGACCGTTTACTCGCGAGGAGCTGAGGGAATATTGCAGCCTGTTGCTCGTCGATAGAAGTCCATCAGATGAGCTGCCGGATCCAAGTGCCGATTGGTACGTCTTGAATGCGATCACGCGTGACTTTCAATGTCTTTGCTCCGATAATCCTCCTTTCTCATTTCCTTTGCGCCGCTGGTATTCTTTCCATTTTTTACGCAGGAAGGAGTTCTCAAAAACGGTTAAGAATCTTCTGGCAAAGCAGCAAGGTCAATGGAACCCTATCAAAAAGAAGGTCACGCCATGGATTGATATAAGTAAAATGGACAAAGTATACGGTCCCAAAAAGTGGTACCACAACGTTTTCTGTTGAACGCAAATGACAAACACAATATGTACAGAATAAATTGATTGTCGGCGACACCTTGGAGCACATTTCTTTATAGTTTACATGTTCACCTATAATTTAAATGTGACGTGATTGGCAGTACCACATCTCTATCCAATCTTGACATGAAGGTTTGTTTGTTTTGGTGTGATGATCAGACAAGTGGCCAGCGATCGCTCCGTGACCAGTGGATCGAAGCGGAAGTAAAAAATGCACGCTGTCCTTTACTACTTGGACATCGTCGGAGCTATCCAGCTACGATGAGTGCCTAGATCCACGAATACCTAATGCTTGATACCAACTTGGGGATCACTGTACACTCTGAAATCTCCATGAATAAAAACACCGGGATTTGCCTTCACGCCTTTTGGGTCTATCCATCCACCGTTGCCTAAATACGATGCAGGTGTCATTGGTGACTGCGCAGTACGGCACACAGGTCGTTCAAGTATGTTGCAGCAAGCGCACTAGGTACAGCTATACTAAATAAAGTATGTCCTACGAGCAAAGCCCCCAGAGGGCGGCGTATTTGTCAGATCTGCCCCGCGTTGTTTGCAGTACACAATCATGGTGTGTGGGAGTTGAAGCTTTGCTTGTATAGGTTGGCGTTTACACTACTGGACTGTGTGGGGGTGCCAGGAATCATCGCTTCGGGCAATGTGGTGCCCTAATGCGACCATTGATCTCCCGTGCAAGCTTACCCTTTGTTGTGCAGTTTTGCCCCTATTTGTACCCCCACGACCGTATCCCTCTTTCAGTATTGGCCAGTCAAACCTAACTCTAAGGAAAGGAAGTCCGGCCTGGTCGCCACTGATCCCTGGCCCCTACCACTTGATCAGACTCACATTTTTCCAGGACAATGTAAGAGTAGAACTTTAAAGTAATAATCTAGTCGCTATTTCAATCAGAGGTGTGTGTGTGCTTGTTACTGGGGGTTCAGGCGTTTGCCGGCTGCTCTGGTACTGTCTTATTGCCTTGTTGGCTAATGCGGTCTAAAGTTGTATGGGCAGGGGGTTTGTTTCTTTTTCCCTATCCTGCCATGGCAGAGTCCGGCCGCCTGACCTCCAATGCGGTCCAAATCTCTCTACTTACCACCTTTCGCTGAATAAGAAATCTCAGGTATTGTTCCTCGTGGCTAGCTGTATAATCCTTCATCATGAGCGTACACCGTTTCCACCCAGCACATAGACACACCCTGGTCATTAGAGCTAGAACCACCCTGTTGTGAAATAGCATTGGCCTGGTGCTCTGAGATCACCAGCTGGTGAATCTTGAAGCGCCATCTTCCCCTTCTTCCTTGTGAAGGCTAGTCTGCCTGCATAAAGTGAACGCTTCCCAAAGACAAAACACATGCATGTGATGCAATGCAATCAAGGTGGATGGGCCTCTTTGAGGATAGGAGAGTGGTCTTACTTCCTTGTATCTACATGGAAGCATATATGTGAGTATGGCCCCGGCGCCAAAGTGGTCTACTGTCGCGCTCTGAGTTGTGACACCGTGGGTTTGAATATGGCCTTGCCTACTATCATATGCGTCCTCCTGATGGTATCCAAACACCATTGAAGGGATTGTTGGCAATATAGATGGTATGGGTGGTGGCAAACATTTCTCGAGTAGAGTAAATGTGTGAAGATGCATGCATCGTAACTATGATGTCACTTCTCTAGCTGGATCACTTTCTCGTATAAACTCAGTACTTGTTTCAAAGTAGCACCGCATGTCTAGCACCAGGATACGTTGTCTTATCCATTCATGGTGATGTACAAACGCAAACTCTAGAACATTGTATCCGTCAAACTAACTGTCCCTACAACCTGCCCACGAAAGGGAGTGCTTGGGGGGTAAGCACCTAGGGGATCATTGCCGTTCGCCGTGGCTCCAAAAGGAGCTTTGAAGACCATTTTATGGCCATGGATTGGGTGTGCCCATAGTAGCATACCCCACCAGAGATAAATTGGTCTCTTCTATGCTTTGGTCTCTGGGGGAAGCCAGTAGAGACTCTGAGATGTAGGAATACAGGGGAGGCATTGGGGGGTGGCCATATAGCCATACTGTTTGAATGGTGGAGGGGGGGTTGTTTGTGATTGAAATCATGTCATTAAGCAGTCCCAGCCTATCTGGAGGACAAGACACACCAGAACACACAACATGTACGTGCTAGTGAAGTGGGGACATAGCAGTAGCAGGTAGGAAAGAATCTATAAAAGAGTTGTCCTTGAATAGAAAGGATTCTAAAGCTGTCAGCATTGGATTGGCGCCCTAGTTCTTATTTCTGGCATTGTATTGGAGTTCAGCTGTGTTGTCACTCCCAGGGCTAAGTGATATTGGAATGTTGTGCGTGCTGGACAGAGAAATGTTGTGAACTTGTAGGCAATGATAATGAGAGGATCAAATACTGTCTGTACATGGAGTCTTGGGCTTGTGGTCCAAGGATCTTGATTGGGCCTCCTCACTAAGAGAAAGGATCTTGGTGAATTCAAGTTCCATTGTGCTGTTAAGCCAAAAATGTAGTTAGATTCAAAATCCAGTAGTGTTGATTGGAAAGGAAACACATAGCTTGTAGGTGGTGTAAGAAGGAGTGGATGGAAGGCCTATACCTACATCAAGTCTTATGATCAGCGTTTATAGTAGAGGTTGGCATTTGGAGCTGTGATGGTTGATTAAGTTTTCAAAGTCTCTTTTTAATTTTGACAATGATTATTCTTAACATGTAGGCACAGTAATGTCAATCAAGGTCTAAACTCCCCCCAGAGATCTGTGTTGTGACTTTTGATAGCTTAAATTTGGTTTAATTTTTGCCATTTTAAGATGTCAATCCTACTTTCCTTCCTTGTTATTTGTTCTTTCTTCTGAGAGTTGATAGGTGTCAGTGGCACAATGAGTCAAATTAACACAGTGTTGCTGCCACTGTTGCTGGTGATGTGTTATCGCTGGTACTCTCACACTCCATGGTGCTGACCATTGTTAGAAGGTATAGTGTATCAGCAAGATATAAGCTATATTCAGCAATATTGTATCGTACTTTTATACGTACAAGTGAGATCGGTGAATCGATAGAGAAATGGAANGGAAGGTCGTGGGAGCCTCAAGCGCCGACGCCAATTGAGCGTGATATTCGATGCAATCTCGGAGCTCGTTCCACCTCGAGCAGCCACTGACTTTGACATCTCGCGAACGCTTCGTTTCGACGAAGCGATGACCATCTGTCTTTTGCATGGAACCGCTATTGTCGACGACCCAGATGCGAAGTGGAAAGCTTTTGATAGTCTGGACGAGAGAAGTGGCAAGGCCGCGCGTATAACCCTGGTCGATCAATTGCTGTATTTGATGCTCAGGGATGGGAGAAAAAGTATCCTTGTTGTTTCGCGAGCTGGGGAGTTTGTAATTGCTCTTATTGTGCACCGTGTTAGCTGTCGCAAGAGTTGGCCGATCAGGCGCAATGCGTGTACCGCCCCTTTTGGGAGAGTCTAGGAATGGTACTGCTATGGGGACCATTGGTGAGGAAGAATGATTGCTGTCGTATTTGTATGCCATTGCAGTTCGTCTTATCTTTTATGAAAGTTGTTTTTATGAGAACTACTCGGGTTGGGGCGGCGTGGGGAAAAAAGTGATATGGTACGAAACGTGCTGCTTCTTCTTTTGCCATGGCATCGCGTTTGGTCTTGGATCTTTGGTTCTGATCTTGCTTGGAGTTGGTTGGGGGAATCGGAATCCGAGATTCGACACGTGGCGTGGTATCGTAGTATGGTACCACTTTCCAGAATACGTAACTCTCTAGGTACCTACAGTCGTACTACACTTGTGTTGTCATGGTGTGTACCTCCGATAAAGTGACAAC
>JALLOY010000371.1:0-11802 GCA_036939835.1 Thalassiosira delicatula
CATAGGACACGTCCAAGGACACGTCCAGGACATGTCCAGGACATGTGAAACTAAGGCTGTGTGCATATAACAATTCACAGTGGGGTTCTGCTTTTTCTCACATGCTAAGCTCTCCTCTTGATTGAACTATTGTTGATGTCTACTGCATGAGAAGACAAGCGTATTGTAGTGTATTTTGTATTTTGAAAAGCTACAAGGCTGCAACAAGCTTCATTGTGCCTGCAATGCAAAATGCGATGGAGTTTGTGATCAACATCAATCGCACAAGTGTGACAATGCGATGATGAGAGCAGGAGAAGGTGGGATTCGACTAAGTGCAAATTACATCATCAATATGTTTTAGCAATGAGTGAATGTCAGATGAGCCAATTCCCTTACCCTGAAAGCAGGAAAGTTTGAAAGTCCATTTTATTTTTGAGTGAAGGAAGCCCCAGAGAGCAGGAACTGCGGTATTACAAAAGTTCTTGCATTTGCCTTTGATAGAATTGCCAAAAAAACACAGTCCTGCAGCTGGGAGATGCTAGACAGGAGAGCTGGTGAAACTTGCAAAAGCAAGAAACTTGACTTCACCATGTGGACGTTTGTGGCAAGATAAAGTGTCACAAAGTGATGATTTTTTTAAATTTCTGCCTCATCTGATGACCTTCCATGACCTTATGATGACATTTTTGACAACTGTTCACAGCCTGTTGACAACACTGTTGATCCTTGGTGGCAACCTGTGAGCGAACCTGTCAACCATTGGCAATGACCTGTTGGCAGCACTGAAGACAACTGGTGACTCCCAGATGACGACCAGTGATCAGTAATGACGATACTGACAAAAACCCTTGTGATGACACTCACGACTTTTGTGACAACACTGACAACCTAAAAGCCTTATGTCTTGCTAGAGAACAGCTGATGAGATTGACAACTACTGTAATGACAAGTACAACTATGACTCTAACTGAGAACATGGTGAAGGTTTGGTGACGACCCTGATCACTCAAGTAATGATTGTTGACTAACGTCTGACAAGGAAGGATGACTGGTGACTACCATATGGCATCACTTTTGACACACTTGTGGTGACCCTGAAAAAGCTGGTGAGGACATCTGGAAACAGTAAATGAATCCAAATTATTTTTTTCACAGAAGTCTAACATTGCTTGTCACGCAGCATGGTAGGTAGTCTGTAGATAGTAGACAAATTATATATAGTTACTGCCACCTATCTACGTACGTCTAACCAGAAGCCCCTTCCTAACAGTTCCTAGCCATACAGTACAATTAGGGCTCAGTAAGGGTACAATACAATACAATACCATACTTTATTGGATCAAAACGAAGCCCGCCATTTCAAGCTCATTTCACGTCATGTCACCAAATTGAAGGAAAAGTTGTTGAGATTGGTGGCCACTCATCTCTAATCTGCCGCTAGAGTTACCAAAGATCCCCATCCGCCCGCGACTCAAGCAAACCACCAACAACAAGATGTCGCAGTATGCGAACGGTCGGTACGACCCCTCCCGACGACGACGTCGCCCTCTCCACGTTCAAGCTTCACCCTTCCATGCCGCCGCGGGGCTGGCCGCTGCCGCTGCAGTTGCCTACGGTGCATATCGATTGGGGTCATTGGCTTGGAATTCGTTCCGCGACGGCGAAGACGATCGAGATTATGACGACGAAGAAGAAAATGAGGACATCTTGTACGAGTGGAACAATGAAAAGCGCAGGGGAAGGAATCAAGCAACCGAAGACGACTCGCCCCGATCTTCGTATCGATCGCGAAGATCTCGCGGTGATTGGAGCGAGCTCAATCATCGCAGGAGATCGCATCGTCCCTCCCCCAAGGAGGATTATCATCACCGTTCTTTTGAAAACGGCGCCACAAGAAATGAGATGATATCTAACGGGATGAAAGGAGTTGTTTCGAATGATGCTTCCGATTTGGGTCCAGCCGTATTTTCCGCGAGAACTGGGATGCCATCATCCATTTCAGAAGAAGAAGGAGATGGCGGAATCCCAAACATTTCACCAATTGTACGTAATTCTCGCATGGCTCGATGTCGAACGGAAGCGAGTCGTGCCATGATCGACTTCTTACCCACTTTGAAAAAAGCAGTGGCGATGGAGACAGATGTAGGGACGGAGACGGAAGAGTTGAAGCTACTGAGGGTCCAGCGAAGAGAAAGAAATGAAGGGGAAGGAAGCAACGATGAAGAGAGAAGTCGGGAGAGGGAGTTATGGAACGCCATCAAGAACAAATCGGTGACTCGTCTTGTGACTACAGTGTATGCCCACAGCATTGTCTTTCTGGTGTTGACTGTTCAAGTGAACTTGCTGGGGGGGAGGCTGTTGAGAGAAGAAGTTGGAGATGCGATTTTACCGGAGAATCAATCAGCGGGGGTTGACCGCTATCGATCATCGCACCAAATGGTCCTGGCGAAGACATACCAACATGTTTTTTCCAAGGGAATACCTTGTTTGGCGAAGGCAGTATCAAAGGTTGTGGATGAGGTGTTAAAAGCTTGGGACGTGCTAGGATCCGTTGATGATGGATCTTGTGGAGAAAAGAAAAACAGTGTTACGATTCATGATGTTTCGTCATGGATTAATCAAATCCGAGATGAAATAGAACGTCCGTTGAAAAAAGGCATGTCTCCTTCCAGTGCGCTTGCCCAATATATCATTCCAGAAGAAGACGAAGATATTCAAAATGAGAGTCACAATGAGGCCACAGAAGACGAACTAGCCAAATATATTCTGGACGAGACTTACGACCTTCTCGAAAGTCCAACATTTGCAAATGCGGAGCGCAAATGCTTAGATGCCACCTTTTCCCATCTTCACGACGATGGATATGCCAAGCTGTTCAGTCCCCTGTCGCAAAATGGTGGTGCCTTTACAGCCGATGACGCGGAAACCATACCTCTAGCTAATGTTGTCACTCATCTCCAGAAAGTAACCGTGTCAACATTCTACAGGCCTCCGTCGAAAAAGGACGAAATCGAAAGCTGGGGTGGGGTATTTGGAATGATGGAGGAACCATTGCCATCTGATGCAAATGCCTTCATTCCGATGTTGGAGAGACTGAATGCTGTTTTAGAATTAGGGCATGTTTGTTTTGATTAGGGCAGATTGGATTTTTTGTCACTATGATATGGATATGCAAATAGTGAGACGCTGATTATTTTAAATGTACATACTGTATTCGTGTTGTTTGTAGCACTGTGATTGGTGATTGCGAACAAACGATGTTTGTTGGGGAGATAAAATGCTTTAACGAAAGTAGTGTGATGTTCACGCGGCGTCTCTAGAGGATCCAGCCTTGGTGATATCTTCCAAGACTCCGCCATGCGTTGAATGACAAAGAATCACGATCACGGACAAGATGGTGTTTCCAAAACAAGACCATCTGACGAATCCGAAGCCTCTTCGTCAAAGAGGAGATACAATTTTTTCACACACACAAAACACAAACTAAATTCAAAAGCATCAAAAGAATCCATATTGCACGCAAAACCAGCGTCTTCGCCATCCCGTGACCTCTCTTAATCTCGTCATGACAACTGTTTATTTAACTTCGACCGGCACTACAGTAGTTGTGTGTTCCCAAAATTGCGCGCAGGTTGCTGTTTATCCCCCGAATTGCGGATTTGTAGTTCATCCATGTCCGTATTATTATGTTTCACCGAATCCTCCGGTGTTCGTATATTATTATGACAGTAAGTCAACGGACTGAACCATGCGAAAGAGATAAGATGAGACGGAGCTTCAGCCCCTGTGGATTTTGGGTATTGGGTGCGACAAGTACAATACTTCCTAGGTCTAATGAAAACCGAAATCAGATAGAGGAAAGGAGCAGGGCCTCTGTGGGGAATTGCTGTTGTTATAGCTGAGCGACAACAGGTGTACAATACAATAGAAAATGAAGAGAAAACAATACACTTAGCGACCATCATTGTAATAGAGTGTATGGTACGATACTGTGCCGTATGACATCCATCAGACATCTCTCTATGTTACGAAGCCATACACATTTTCCAACGTGATACGTCTAGGTAGTGTTTTTTTCTGTTGAGTCTACTCGAGTCTATCTAATTTTGAAGATCCGAGACGACATGTCAGTACTTTATTTAGAGTGAAAATTATACGTTTATGTATAGTACATAAGAAAAGGGGCTATATTAAGATTTTGTGGGGCCCCACATGAATAGCATGAGTCCCCCACAAAAACGCAAATGAATTCATTCTCGCAGATCTGTCATTACGAATACGGGGGCCTCTCTGAAGATGCTTAGGTAGCTGTGCTTCAAGCTCGGAATGGTGACCTTCATTGCATTGGCATATAAGTAAAATGATTACAAATATTGACAGAACGAATTCGTAACTGATCCTTTGAAACACTTGTTTCATCCACTTGTTTAGAAATCGTACAATGAGTTCCATCTATGTGACTGAATCTGGGGCGTCCGTGGTTTGCTCGGGTGCTGTTGTTGTTTGCTCGCAATACTCGCAATACTACGGACCGAGCTCAATCGTTTCTTTGAATCCACAATGCTACGCACAATATGCAACATCTTCTCCTGCTATATTCCTACAACCAAGCATGCTGCAAGGACAACATAGTTATTCGGCATACACCATGCCTGTCTGTGCAAGAGTAGGAAGGAAGAAATCTCGGAGCGCAAGCACAAGAGCATACGAATCCCGGCACCAAGCACCAGCATCAACTCCGACAGCTATGGCAAAGACCTATGACAATGCATCAGCTCCTCCATTGGAATTGCTGATGCCTACCATGGCACCCTCTTATTACAGGGTTGAATGCAGCCAGAACTCTTAAGGAACAGCTCCATAAATAGTTGTTTGAAGCATACACTGTCTGCGTTTGAGTTTAAGATCGCTAGTACTCGGAAGGAAAAGTGTACAGGATACAACACATTTGTGAACACAGACATGTCAATATCAATGGGACTTACATTCAAAATTATTCTTTAACTCACTGTATAATTGCATGGCAAGTCGCGAAGAAGTCTATCCAGGCATAGGTCCACGTCTTGCACACGTAGTCGAACAAAATTTTAGACCAAACTTTTCAAATCCGTGACCCAAGACACCTTCACCACAAGACCCACATTTAACATTACTGCTCTCCTTTTTCTTCTGTATTTCCACAGCTCGCTCTTTTTCTTTTATCGCTGCATGCTCCTGCCTTTTTTGTTCCTTTGCACGTTCCTTTGCTCTTTGGCGCTTAGCCTTCTTCTTGAGAGCAGCTCTTCTTCGAGCTTCTTCGTTTTCGTCTGATGTTTGGTTTTCTAACTCAGTGACTGAATGCAGATTACTTGCGTCAGCACTTGGCAAGAGCTGCTCAGGTGTATGTACATTCGAATCCTGCTGATTTTGAATCTCATTGTGTTTCAAAGAAGCTTTCTCCCAGCTTTTCCATTGCTGCTCCCGCCATCGATCTATCTCGTTTCTTGCTATTTGTAATTCATCCTTGGCTCTTAGTTCATCTAATAGAGAAGCGGCCGCAGCCTGTTTTGCCTGTTGTTTTGCGATGACTCTTTTCTTCTTGCGTTCCAATGCTTGCAAGAAGTACAATCGACGGTTTCTTTCCAGCTGCTCAGCCTTCTCTCTTTCTTCTTTGATTGTGATGACAGCAGTACGACGAACAACTTCTAGTAGTTGGCTGGATCTGTTGTCATGTTGTTGAGATTGTCGAGGCGATGGATTCACATCTGTGCCCAATCCCATCAAATGAGGAAAAGCCTCTTGTATATCTTGCCAAGCAACAGCATCCGCAGCACTGAAAGCTGCTTCGTTGTCGTCAATAATGCGCAATCCCTCTTGCTCCAATGAATTGGATCCCCACGGATGATTTTGTCCGAGACCAGGAGTGTAGCTTAAATCAAATCCCCCGGCTGATCGAGGCAGTTGTTGTGAATTCGATGATTGAGTTGTTCTATTCCGATCTGACGACGTATCATAGTGCCCGAACACAAACAATCCTCGCAATGCCACAGCAGCTTCATTCCTAAGGACTTCCGCACGCTGTGCTTGTGCTTCATTGTCTGCATTACCCCTTCCAAATTTAACTTTGATAGAATGTCTCAAAGCGAACGCCTCGCGGACTGAAATTTTCTCTCGAAAAAGTATTGTTGTTTCAAACTGCTCTCGACTTTCTTTCTGTTGGTAAATGTGCTCATCGAGATAGTCATCCAAGCGAACGCAATCGTCATAACTCAACGGCTTTCGTGTCAATGGATTTGCGAAATTGCCTTGAGAAATGACGTAGGTAGCTAATGCGAGCCCGTCGAAATAGTACTGGGTTTTCGAGACGGTGGTTTTCGAGACGGTTGACTCTGTAACGGAATCGTTGTCGTTGGTTGAGTACAAGAGGAATGGCGGGTAGGGCAAGTCGGAGAGGGGCTCAAGGGTTATGGGACATTCGTCTGAAAGCGAATGCCACCAACTCTCGGGTGCGTTCATAGTATGTCTCTTGTTTAGATATGTCTGAAACAAGACTGGAGGGCAACGACGATGACTGTAAAAAAGTGAAGATGTCCATCGATGCCGACAGTCCGGCGAAGAGCGCTGCGCCTCCGCCGTCTCCGCTCCCTGATGTCGATTGTATGGTGTAAATGAGGTGGACCTGTGTTGGGCTGTTATGGGTTCCCGCCTTTTTTACATATCGCAAGACGCGGTAGACTCTAGGTATGGTACCGTACCATAGTATGAGGTACTATGGTAAACTGTGGAAGTGTGCGATCATTCAGAGGATCATCGATATCCTTGCACATGATTTATTTGCCAATTCTCACCACCTCCACACCCACATCCACCGCCGCCAGTCACAACACAGCCAGTCAACATAACAATCATCAACCCGTTCGTGCGTTTCTGATTAGGGAGGGACAAACATATTATACTATGATGAAGGTTGCAACCATCTCCACCAGCAGGGGTTACACGGGTTGCATGGCTACCTATGCTCACCGCTGCAAGGGCACATTCGCCCTTGTTGCATCTCTACTTACCTCGCCTGTCTTGGGTTTCTCGCCAAGTAGTGTTGGTGATGCACCAATCAACAGGTTTAGTGTTGGTGTTTGTAAAACCGAGATACTCGATTGGTCGGGTCGGCTTCGTTGGAAACAAGCTCTTGGGAGTCACAGGAAGTCAAAATGTCGCTCTCTTCTGGCCATGAGTTCCGAAAAGAACAACTCAGAAGAAAGAGGAGAAAGAGGTTTGAATTCTAACAAATCAGTAGCACGTACAGGAGGACGGAAATATAGAGAAAACAAAATGCGGCCAGATGACAACAACACAACTACTATGGCTTTTCTTCGTCGATGGGCTGCACCTTTGCTACTTTTTGCTCTTGTACTCCGATTTTTGTTTGGTGGGGTATTTTTTCAATCGTCGGGTAACCCTAGTTATGTTTACTACAGTCGAAGTGTCTATCAAAGTACTACGTATTCGACAGATGGTAATGTTGAGACTAAGAGGAAAGAAACGTTTCAATCAAATATCCCCGGTTTAGTTGAGAGGTCGAAAGATCGAGATGGTCAAATGTTGGGTTCTGCATTAGATGATGACATGCTAGATGTTGAAGAAGAAATTTTGAATTCATTCAGCTTTCGAAGTTGGTAGCGCTCGAAAATACAGATGGAAGAACTGATCTGTTGCTGTCACCAAAACAAAACAAAGTAGCAGAAAGCCAAATTTATTTGCTCAGCGACATCCAAGGATTGAGATAAGTATTATCATTTCTTTTGTAAGTTGCCTGACAGTTCATCAAAAAAAATATGTACTTTTAGAGTAATAAACCAGCAAGATGTTGCTGGTATTTACAGGGTATTCTCAACCAAGCAAAGGCGTGACCTCTGTATTTATTTCAGAAGCAATCACAACTTTTCTCACAAGAGTGCTGTCGAGATGAGCACCAGACTCTGCCACATTCCTGCCCACCTTTTTCTTTTTCACAAATCTTTTCCATTTGTTGATGCCCCAACGAGACAACTCCAAATCCCGATCGTATTCGTCATATATCTCCTCTTGCAATAATTCTTCCACAACATCTTCCAAGGTAACAATGCCTACCACGCCAGCTTCGTTTGGGACAGGGTCTCCACGTTCCAATGCTTCCGTAGCCAACTTAGGACGAGCACATACAACGGCTAGATGTAGTCCACCCTTACCGCGCCCACCTCCTGCTTGAAAGAGGTTGATTAGATCAACAAGATGCACAGATGGAGCAATGCAAGGAGGAGGGACGAGAGGAATTGTCGTTATTGGGCGGCGTTCTTCCGGATTCAGAACTATCAGCTGGCGGGTTAATAGAACTCCAATGATGCTCGATGTCTCGACTTCGTGAAATAAACCTGTTCTAGGTGCATCTATTGTGGACGAAGCAACTGATTCTTGCGTGTCTGTGCTGGGGCGGTATACTGGAATCCGACTAAAACCTCGAGACCAAATTTTAACCATACAGTCCTCATCCAACACAGTATCGCTCGGCAGGGCAAACACTCGCCTTAATGGCGTGCAAATATCTGCAGCCACCTTTGTTGTCATGGCCAAGGCTCCTTCGATCATTGTAATTTCATCAGCATGAATATATGGTATGATTTGGAGAGGTCTTTTGTCGTCACCACGAAGGGATGCATTTTGGGTCAAGTCTCGGCCAATGGATCGAATTTCACGATGGGTGTGTCGGCTATTTTTCCCATTGCTTGGAGAGCTATTCATTGAGACATTAGATAGTTGGCTAGTAACTTCCGGGAATTCTTTTGAATGTGTAGAGAGCGTCCCTGCTTTGGCTAACATCAAAGACTGATTGGCCATCTTGTTCTTCCGTTTCGCCGCAACCTGAGCCTCATACTGAATCCGGACCAATGCCGATAATTCTCCTCTATTGTAATAGTTTCCTCCGGTGACATCTTCTTCTTCCATCTCTTCGCCGTTGCTTGCAACTGCACCAGAGTCAACATTGCTGCCACCTCCATGTCCACCATCTTCGTGCAACACTTTGTCCAGCAAACTGGCAATGGGAATGGCGAGAGGAGACAGCAGAGCCATCACCACCTTTACCATTGGTACCAACTTGGCAGCTACCTTCACCTGATCAGGACCCGTAAAAAAAGCACTGGGCACAATTTCTCCGAAGAACAGCACAAGCGTTACACTGACTAAAATACTGGCATATTTCCCCGGCAACAACTCATCCAAAAACAGAGGCAGCGCCTCGTTCGCAATAGAATTCATAAGCAGCAATGACACAAGCAATCGATGGCGTTTTGAATGTCCCACGAGCAATGGTAGTAAATCCTCGCTCCATTTTCGTTCTTCTTGTGATGGAGAGGCACGACGTTTGATTTCCAGTGTGAGGGGATCTAAAGAGAGGAGTCCCATGGTGAGCCCTGCAGCTAGTGCGGCGGTGACAACGCATAATAGGGACAGAACGGCGTTGACGATACGAGAAAAGTATTGCGAGTTGTCTTCGTCTTTAGTAGCATTGCCATTTTCGTGGGGATCTTTGTTGATTTCGCCATCTCGAAGAAATCGCAATGTTTTTCGACTTGTTCTCGAATCGGCCTTGACATTATTCAACGCATTTGTAACTCGACGAACAATCCACTTCCTTCTTGCGCCTTCACTTTCAGTATGACTCAAGTCATCGTAATTTCCCAACGGTACGGGTTCAAAGGAATACAGCGAATCGCGATCGAAGAATCGTATCAAATCACCATCGAGCTGAATAATTGTGGAGGAAAACTCGTCGATTTGGTCGTGAAGGGAGATCAGTTGAGCTTGGGTTGGGATGAGCAGATTTGCTGCGAGTGCGCAGAACATGAAGAGAAGGAATTTGACCATGACGATGGTTGTTGCAGGGTTGTTGTAGGTTGTTGTCCAGTTGTGTAAATTACGCCCATGATGTATCAGCCATATCCCCATCCTTTTCGTACGGGGCAATAATTGCACCATAACTAGCTTTCTCCATGTTAATCCTTATAGTGCAATTATTGCACCATAAGGAGGACGATTCCTATGTGACTCGCGTAGAAATGAAAAAAAACTCATTCGCCCCCAAAAGGTAATGGAGGCTTGGCATCAATATTTGGAGCGAAGTTACATAAGCCATTTTTCAATGATAACACGTGAATGCTAGAGCATATATAATGCTTATGGTGCAATTATTGCACCATAAGAAAATCTGGAATTTGATCAAAGTGTATGGTGCAATTATTGCACCATAGCTGGGGGTGGGGATATAGTACTTCAATTGCTGCACCGCAGCACTACCGAAGACTACAATACCGATCAAGACAACACTTCTGTATTGGTGGGTTCCCTCTTTACTTTTTCCATTTGCTCATAAATACTCGCATGAAACTCCCATGTTTGCCAAAGTCTTGAATCAATGGCCTTAATTAAGAAGTCTATCTGTCACGATTTGTTAGAATACACAAAAGGAATGGAGAACAAGGCGTAACTTCAATCATTTGCAAAATAGAACATAAAATTATTGAACACTGAACCTGTGCTCATACATTGACACTGTCCTGTTTGAGATGTGTCTGTAAGTATTGAAGAGAAGACAGTAATTCTCTTGATACCATTTGATGATATGTGTGGTACATCCTAGTTCAAGTTTATACTCACTTGTTATTCTTGATAATTGTGGCCTCTGCAAGAGTTGATCTTTAAGGACCAAGTGACATCAAAATAGTATGACAATGGCAGTCAATTTTGATCACAGCCCATCACCCTTCTCTGACACGTCCTATACTCTAACACAAAACCCTCAAGAGCACAACCACAGAACACTTCAAAAGATTAGTCATCAACATTAGTACTACTACTGCCATCCCCTAGCATTTCAACTTCGTCCACTGCAATGACTGATACTATTGATCATGAGGAATATTCCTCCACAAGTCCTGGATTTGTAGTCGCACTTTGATCTGAGCAAAAATGTTTGATACTAAAGGTTTTCAGTGTTTTTAATGCCTATTGAGAGGGAAAAGATGACATGCTGTACCACACTTCTGATGCCTTTTAAGATCTGTCCCGAAAATTTCCACCACCACCCCTGAACACACAAAAATACAAAAGCCACACTTTGGAATCCATTAAAGTACACCTTTTGTTCTGTTGATAGAGACCTTTTAATTCCATCTGGTAACACATCCACTGCTCACCATGCAATCACATCTGGATCTGGAGCAGCAGTGTATGTCTTGTTAGACATTGAGCCAGGTGGTGAGTACTGTGGAATCATTCAATTGTCATGCCCGTTCTTCCACAATTTTTGACCTAGGCTGTGCCAGCAGTTGTTATGTTGATTGAAACCTGACACAGGCAATGAATCTGCAGGGTTTGGTAACCCTATGCACTAAAAAATATAATTATCATTTACATGAAAGTAAACTCGTAGAAGTCCCAAGTGGTAAAGAATCCTTCCAAAGACTAAGATCCATATCTTTACAAGAGAACATCCTCAAGAGAACACCCCTGAGATAATGTTGTGAACAAACCACAGCTGTGTAGAATTTATACAGTTTTTCAATTTGGTCTTAACATTGTAATCAGTAAACAATACGCTCACAAACAATAAAAACCAGCAACAACAACTACCTAATATTTACCAACAAACAGTGTAGGTGAATATCTTAAGATAGTCTGAGCTATGTGCTCACTACATCAAGCCAACGTCCTTCCCGTAGACTTCGTCACTTTGTGAAGTCTCCGTCTGCCAAAAATGAGAGTTCACAAAGTGTCATTTAGACACACTTCTGCAGGTCCAAAGTACTT
>JALLOY010000372.1:0-11971 GCA_036939835.1 Thalassiosira delicatula
CTTCATTATTGTTCACATTGATTGTTTGCTCTAAGACTTGACTTTATTTGGATTGGCTTCAAACTTTGCCTTACTTAGGATCTACAGGTAGTAGTATGTACCTACGTTGGACTAAAATCCTTCTGGGAATTCGAACGTGTTAGCTATTTACTGCTAGAAATTGTTTGTGTATAGTAATCACAACTCCCCTCTACCCTGATTGAACAACGGATCAGTTCCTTGAGAAGCAGCACCTCTTGGAAGATGATACCTATCTTCTACTCCAAATTGATTGCTGGCTGTCGCCTTCCTCTTCTTCTACCTCCAGGTAGATCCATTCATTTCTACGTTTTTCTGATACTGTTGAGCATGATGCCCAGGGAAATGAGGTCCCACCAACCCACTCAAAAAGGTCGGATTCAGTTCTACCATGTCATCTCCAAAGTCAACAAGTGGAAGATCTTGAAGTATCATGCAAATGAATGCAGCTGTAACTGTTATTAGAGCAAAACAGATGCATTGGAGGGTAAGACGGAGATTGCTGTCTTGTTTGCCAGTTTGATGCTCTTGTTGTTCATTTGGATCGTTCTGTTGTTGGTTACAATTATCATACTGCTGGTTGTGCCTTTGGTGTCTATTGAACGACAGAAATTGCAACCATCGAGGGACACTCGCCTTGTTTATTGGTCTTATCAAAGGATTGTGAACCATTTCAAACATGGCCCCGTCTCTTTCCTGCTTCTGTTGTCCTCTATATAGATGAATTGCTAGTTTGATTGCCTGACAAGATTCGTTTTCCATTTGTTGAGCAACCCTGCGTTCTTGGATGTGTTGCTGGTTTAATGGATTATTTTGTGGCAAAGGTTGAAGCAGCGGTGGCGGCTGTTGCGGTTGCTGTATAAGAGGATCACAAGCTGTTGCATTTGATACTACAGATATGCCTCTTCTTGTACTATCCCTAGAAGTCTCTTCACTGTTCAACCTTTTGCATTGCCTCCAAAATTCCCCAGCAACATCAACCAGCTCCACTACTTCAGGGCCATCATTGGAACTTCCTGTAGCAAATTCATCGTTCACAGCAGCAACATCATTATTGGATTCACGTCGAGTTTGGATCAACCTTCCATGACGATCAATCTGAACTGAACTCTGTTCCCCATCATCTCTTTCTACTCACGGTTCAGGAAGAATACTCTTTCTATCAGCTATGTACGTGTTGGCTAAATTTTGTTTCTGTTGTCTACAGTCTTTATACTTTTGAGAATTTGTTTCATTCCATGTTCAGATGTTGTTGTTTTGTCTTCAGTTTCCTCCTGTGCTGGGTTGTGTGTCTAGTTCAAGAGAATATTAATGAATTCACCAACTGTCAAGTCCGTTGCTCTTATTCCAGGAGATGAGTTATCGTGATGCCCATAATGGTAACATGATGTAAATAACGATGTATACTGCCATGCTTTGATCTCCAGTAGCAGTGCCTGTTGTGCCTTCCTCCTCCTTGATGTCTCAAAGAGCCTTTCTGTGTGCAGCCAACAAAGCGCGTGTCTACCCCTCCTCCATTGTTAGACACGCTTAAGCAATTTGCGGAGTCGTTCATTGGCATGACCCGTCCTTCTTCTTGTACACCTTTGCTGGAATGCTGTATGATGTAGTGTTGGAGACAACACATGTAGGGCTCCCAAAGCCATGGCTGCAAGTTCCCATGTGGAATTTAGTACAACCTTAATTGATGCATTTTATTGGGTATCATATCAATATAAAGTAGTCGTCTCCAGAAAATAATTGTTAGAGCCATGAGGCATGTTTGCTCATTTTCTAGATATATTGTAATTTGAACAAATTGGCCAATCAAGAGGCTGTAGCAGTGCAGATGTTGTGACATGAGATTTGGGAGTTGATCCTGTTATGAAACAGCTGCATACTTGTCAAAGCAAAGCAATTATGGAATGGTTCTATATGAAAGTTAGAAAGATGGTTGGGAGTCTCCAGAAAGGAGCAATCAAGGTGCTATTTGAGGGGTGTTGGTTAGCTAGATAAACTACTAGTACCAGTGTTTTTTGGTTGTTAAAAAATAGCTACTCAAGTATTAATATTGTACTTAGCTACTCCGCTCAAGATTGGAAAGTCTTGGCTCAAGGATTATATCTACAAACTGAAAAGGAGGCCACGTGGAGGATCAGGATCCAGGCTGAGGTAACGAGAAGCTGGAAGCTCAGCTGAAGGTGAAGGCAAGGCATAAGGAAGCATATGCAAAGAAGGATGTGACAAGTAAGCAATGGAGGGACAGAGTCCTGGGCAATGGCACCATTTATAATTGATCCAGGAACCCCAACTGAGGAGGGGTTAAGCATTTGTGATGATATAAGCCAATCCTTGTGAAGTGTATCATTTTAATCTTGGGGCCATTGAAACAGTCACAGCACAAACCGAGGTGGAGGTCCCAGAGGAAGTGGATCACGGTGGTACAAGCGTGACAGGTGAACACAAAGAACAATTGGACGATATTGACCATGGGCCGTAGGTGAGCAAACAACAACAATATAAATAGCTTATGCAATTAATAGTAAAATTGTTTTAGTGATTATGCCATGTTACTTGTTCTAAGATAAAAGCACTGTTTTGCTGTTTTTGAGTCAAGTCAAACACATAAATGCACATGCAGAGTAACATGGCGAGAATTTGTAGAAATAATTTGGTATGGAGTATGAAGGTGATGGCTCAATTCATCAAATATAAAGAGTGTCACTTCCCGATTTTATATTTTTTCTGACAGGTCTTGGTGCTTTCTCACAAAACTACCAAACCCTAAGTTTGGTGTGCATTGCTTGCTGAGCGGGTATGAGCCGTAGCCTAGTGGATCTGATTGTCCTGCTGGACAATTTACACCATCTAGTGGTGAATAAACAAGATGATGCCCTCACATACGTGCCACAGGGAACTGCGTAGCATGATTCGATCTTGTGGTACAACGCCCCTGCAATTTTGGCCACCCCGGCCATGGGAATCATTCAGCCACTCTGGTGCATTCCCATTGTCTGAACCGTCCAAACCCCGCCATCCTGCTGGGATGCATCAGAGCGCCCAGCGGACGCACCCACACCTCCAGCCTCATGAATATTGCTGCTGGCCTTGATGCCATAAAGTAGCAGTTTTAATTAGTTACTAGAAACTTAATTAGAATACTATGATCTTAATATAAGTCTATAGGCAATCAGTCACAATATAGTAATGAACATTACTATCAATTGTTGTCATCTCTAGTTGTTTGTTTTAGTTGCCATCAAATACGTCTAGCGGCGGCCGACACAGTTGCGTCAGGTTGCGGCGCGAGGGCCGTCAATCTTTCCAACTTTTGTCGAGCCCAAAAAACGGAGCAAAAAATTGACAAAGAATTCTCTGTTGCGCCCGCCTAAACCCAAGAGATTGGTTTATATAAGTCTTCCAGGCAGAACAAGAAAAAATGAGCATTTTTCACCCAGGAAAGAAAGGTCGTCTCGCGATCAAGAGTAAGTTACAAAGCGCCCGTGACTGTGATTTAGGGCACATTTACAAAAAAGCATGGGGTCAATTTTGGGGTGGTTTTGCTAGTTTGATGTACAAACTCACCGAAAGGCAGCAGAGTCTACAATAGTGCTGAAAGCCTATTTGATGTATACCTAGACTCCTTCTAGCTGTTTGTGGTCGTCTTACTGCTGTGATAGGCGCACTTTCAAAGTTGAAAACAGATCACTAGATATGAGAAGTCAAAAAGGTAGACTCCTATGGGAACAATGTGTTAACATGTTATGCAGGGATGAAACGGGTGTTATTGACGAACAAAAGTTACGAATCTCATTCTCAGGATGAAAATGCCAACACAGCCTCGTCGCGTAATTTTTCTTTCAACAATTCTTAGGTAGATACACGTTATATAAATATTTTTGAAAATTGACCAATCCATCCCATCGTTCTTCAATCCAATGCACGTATATGCCCTCACGGCGCACAGGAACCACTACTTGTCATTGTCGTCGCACAGGGCATCATCCCGGGTTCTCTCCCGCGCCACAATTAAGCGGTCGCCGCCACCCCCGGCTTCTCCACGTAAAATCCGTGATGGTTCGCCTCGCAACCGCCGTTAGTGTACGAGTTCCAGTGACACCCGACGTGACCCGACGGCCCGCAGTCCCTGGGAAAGCCGATGTTTTGATGGTCGTAGTTGCAGAAGGTCCACCCGTTCGTACCCGCGAGCGCGTCCTCGTAGCTCGAGTACAATTCGAAGTCGGTCCCCAGAAGGTTGAACACGTCGCCGTTGGCTAACTTGCTGACCCAGTTGTTCATGAACATGTCCAGGAGGTAGAGTTCGCCGTTGTTGGGGTCCATCCCGTGGGGAGGGAAGGGAGTGAGGCGCTTGTAGTAGATATCGCGGTGGGACTCCACGCGGCACGAGGAGCACACGCGACGCACGATGCACGACCTCGCCGAACCGTCCTCGTTCTTGCACCCGCCGTTGATCATGTCCCTGAGCTCCGAGTCGTTCTTCGCGGGGTCGCTGGGATGCATGGGGGGCTTGAAGTACGTTCCCTCCCCCACCACGAGGGGCGACCACCGATTCTCGTCGGGGGTGACGTACTTGGAGGAGTGGGTCTCCATGAGGAGGAACCGTTCGTCGTTGAGGTAGTTCTCGACGTCGGCGGCGCACCCTCCCTCGCCGACGAGGTGCTCTTCGATGGCGGCGGGATCTCCCCCGTTGGCGACGAAGGTGTCCCTGAGGTCCAGGCCATCGGCGCAGGGTTTCATGACGACCTTGCCCTGGTTGGACGCGGTGACGCCGTCTTCCTCGTCGTAGCTGAAGGTGTAGATAACGTCCTCCTCTACGGAAGCCTCCACGCAGGACGCCACCTCGACGGTGGGCATCGACTCGATGCACCCGCACATGGGCGCGCCGGGCACCCCCTCGAGGTAATCCTTATTCGCCGTCTGACCGTAACTAACATAGTACATGAGGTTCCCCAAATATTCCTCCTCCCCCGTCTCCCAGGTGAATCCCACGCAGTGCGCTTGCAGTTCGGTGCCGGGGAAGACGCTCCACCCGTTCTTGATGTGGCCGCTCTGGGGCGAATCCGCTAAGTCGTGACGGCAGACGTCGGTGGTGTCGTCAACGTTTGCCGCGAAGTCACCGTCGGTGAAGCAGCACATGGCGGTCTTGAGGCCGCACTCGGTCTCGAGGTTCATGTTGGCGGGATATCCGTTGGCGCCGTTCCCGTTGTTGACGTTGTAATCCACCCGAGCGGCATACTCCGGCCACGCGATGAGGGAGTTGCTGGATCCGATGTTTTCCTCGAATCGCCGGATGCGTCCGGAGGCCAAGTCGTAATCTCCGCTGTCCACCAACGGTCCGGAGCCCTTGAAGTACCGACGATCGTTCTGGTAGGTTCCGCTGATCTCGGAGAACTGGACCTTGGCGTCGTACTTGCAGATGAGGTCGATGGGCTCGTCGATGGGCGCGTTGGTGTCCGGGTCGGTGACGAGATCGCCGAGGTCGGCTTCGGTGCAGCCGTTGGTGAGTCCGGCGATGAAGTTGGCGCGGTTGCAGTCGCCGGTGAAGGTGGAGATGACCCCCTCGCTGCACTGTGCGGAGGCGAGGATGGGGCCGTGCGTTAGGGCGAGGAGGGCCACGTTGAGGGCGTTGCTGCTAATCTTCGTCATGGCGGTTCCTTGCGTTGTGGTAGTCTATAATGTGGTGCGAGGGGAGAGATGGATGAAGGAGACGACGAGAGGCGTGTCGACGACTGGATGGGAGAGAAATAATTGTGAGGAGTGAAATGGCTTGTTCAAAAATAGTTCGGGGCAAGTCACGTGAAGAGGAAGCAAGAGGACGATTGGATTGCTCGTTTGGTCGCATCTAAGCTAATAATATAATTAGGCAACCATAAGTACACTCCTAAAACGAGGTAGGGTACGTACGATACACCAAAATAATCGAGACTTTTTTCGTAGTACGAAGGTAGGAGTATGGTAGTCCCTCCCATTCGATAGTAGGAGTAGTACCATAAGTACTTAAGTAAATACGGGTCATGGGGAGGAGTACCGTACCTACATATCTAACTAGAAGTATGTAGGTAATCCTATGGTAGGAGAAAAGATGGATCGGCGCGTTGTTCAAATAGATATCTCCCCCAGGTAGTCCTCAACGCGATCGCTTGCCGCCAATGTTCAAACTTCCATTTGGCCGACCGTTCGATGTGATTCGTAGGACAACACGAATCCCGGGGCTTAATCACGGAGAAGGTGATTACCGAATTGTCGTAACACCCGTGTACGTGTTTTGCAGAACAGAGAAAAGGTGATTAAAGTATGAACAATACTTTGACTATTTTTTATTTGGGGAAAGTGAGTCACACCGGGGTCCGACCATACTATTATATCATATTTGAATCGTACTCCTATTCATTACGTCCGAATTCAATGACATTCACCGCGTTTGATTTTGTCCCTAGAGATATAAGAAAGGTTAGGACAGTATGTTTTTTCATCAATGACTTGCGGAGTCCTATCACGTTTCTTCATGATTAAACTGACTTTTCCTTAAAATATTAGATAAATTGATTGCGTTCTAAAAGGTTCTAAATAAACTTCAACCAGATGTTTCTGTGACCGAGCGTGACCCGGTTGAGTGTAGTGATTCGAAACGTCTTTGCTCGACACACGACACGCAATCGTACCAAGTCTTATCAGGTACCCACTTGTTTGTGATAGTATCTACATATGTCGGCGTACCTAAAGGAGTATCGTACGAAGGTGCCTATCTACATGCGCGCGAGGTCGAATGGTTTGCTTCTTCTTGCTTTCTGCGAAAATGGATCTAAATAAGTACGCAGCAAATCCTTCCTTGGTTGCGCGAGTCTGGACACTTTCGCAACGCACCGGCACCCTCCGTGCCTGTTAGGAGTATAGATAGGAGTAAAGTACTACCTACTTCCCTTGGGAGTACGAACCACACGAACTATGCCTGTAGATACCAAGCTAGAGTACTCCTACTCCTCGTACATATCCTAGGTTGGTAGGAGTAAGTAGAAGTACATCTCTGACATCGTACTTACCATGTATGTAATATCTACTCCTATCATATGTACTCCAAGGTACGATAACTAACAACTTACAAACATCGTTGCATCTTAAGTACTCCTAGTTATCTAGTTCCCATCTCCCATCTCACCTCCCCCTCGGCCCTGCGCTCTGCGATATTCAAGATCATAGTCGATCTCACAATTTCTTCGCGGCAACAAACCCCCCTCACTACAACGAAACACACATCCAACCGGAACCTCGCCTGTCACCAATAATCCCACACACGGCACAACACAAACCACACAGGCAGCCATGAGACTCACCGCAGCCTCCGTCCTCCTCTCCGCCCTCCTCCCCCGCGTCGCCGACGCCCAGACATGCGAAGGCACCACCGGACCCTTCACCCTCATCGACCTCCGCGGCGTGTGCGGTTACGATTACCTCCTCGAGGAATACACGCGACAGGTCTTCGACGTCACCGGCGCCACCTGCATGGAGGGGAGCACCAGGACCGCCAAGGAGGATTTCGACGACAAGCTGGTCGCCGCTACGGGGGAGGCCACCGGGGAGGAGGGGGCCGCGGTTTTGTGTCGGGATATGCACGATAATTACGTGCAGACGTGAGTTTTGTGTGACACGACATGCACGCATCCCGCTTTCTTGCGATCCCTTGCCCTCACGATCTCTCTCTCTCTCTCCTTCCCAATCCATCCATAATTATCAGCAACTTCACCGACGCCGCCTCCAAAGGGGACGACCTCCACTTCGAGCAAATGTTCTACAACGGCNGCCGCCTCCAAGGGGGACGACCTCCACTTCGAGCAAATGTTCTACAACGGCCGCGGCGACTGGCAGGAGGAGGTCGAGACCAACGCCGAGACCGACGACGGCAGCCCCTCCAGCCGCCTCCGCGGCGCAGAGGACGGGGACGCAAACAAGGTCAACGAATTCTATCAGGGAGACGGCAGGTACTCCCGCGTGGAATGGCCGGACACGCTCACCAACTTCGAGGAGTCGACCTGTTCCATGAACGCGGCCATGTGCTGCTGGCCCAAGGATCGTCAGGCGAACGACAACAACGGCAATTGCGCCACGCCCTACAGCCAGAACTGCGTCAACAAGGACCCGGCGGACAATACCAACCTGTGCTTCGCCGATTACGACAAGGGGAACATGTCCACCGGACTCGACTCGGCGGGAGGGTTCGCGGCGTTCCCCCAGGACAACGGCGACGGCGAGGGCGCCATCCACTGTCACGGATTCGCATGGGCCGACGACGAGTACGAGCACACGGCCCGATACAAGGCCAACAACCTCTTCTTCGTCAGCATGTACGATCACATGCACCAGCGCGGATACGTCGAAAACATCCCCGGCATGCCCATGTGCGCGTGCCTCGACCAGATGCCCATCGTGACCCGCTCCGACTGCACGCAGGTGGACCTCACCGAGGACTGGGAGGTGACCTTCGACGGAGAGAATTTCCAAGCGACCATGCTCAGGGTGGACATCGACTTCAATGCCTGCCGGGGCAGGGGGAACGAAAACAACGACCTGTACGCATACGCCGCCCGGCTGTACGACGAGGGGAGGATGTCCCGCGAGAAGTTCGGTAAGATCGGTAGGGTTTTGAGCGAGGACCACGACTGTCACTACCACGTGGAGAATGCGCTGCACGAGAAGGGATACGTGGTAGGGCACGCCCACGACGAGGACAACTGGACGTTCGTGGCCGGCCGCGACGACGTGGAATACGCCCCTCCCATGGGGAACAAGGCCTTCCTGAGCGCGTTCGTGGACAACAAGATGTCCGACGCACCCATCATGATGCGCATCTGTCCCGACTGCGTCGAGACCCACAGGAGGGTGTTCTACCGGCGCCTGACCCCGATCCCGGAGGGGTTGTTTCTGCTCCACAACCTCATGTTCTACCGAAACAACGGGAACGGGAAGAACGTCTGGAACGTCGACTTCTCACTCCACTCCACTTACGAGGACGCCCAGAACGCGGAGAACCCCTGGAAGTGTCAAAACAACGCTTTTGATTACGGTGCTCCCTTCGTCGGGAACTGCTCCCCGAGCGGCACCAGAGTCCACAACCAGTACTCCGTCTTCAACTGGTACCCCGGGCCGCAGCGCAACGTCGCCTACTACGTCAACAAGCCCCAGGCCGCGGGCGCACAGGACTACATCAACAACGGGGACGTCACTCGCGCCTTTGGTCTGACCGACGTCGACATCGGCGACGTCGGGGGCGTTGCCGGAAACACCCTCGAGAACGACGGAACCTTCCACATCACCAGCGCCGGCAGGGACGTCTGGGCCACGTCCGACAGCTTCCACTACAAGTCCCAGCCGTGGGAGGGGGACATCGACGTGAGCGTCGAGGTCACAGACTTCTCCAGCCCGGTGAACCAGCCGTGGGCCAAGGCGGGGATCATGCTCCGTTCCGACAACAGCGAGGACGCGACGTACGCGTTCAACATGCTCTCCTTCGGCAACGGGGTGCACACCCAGTTTCGCAGGTCCAAGGGGAGGCATGCCGATCAAGTGCAAGCACCTTACGTGAACCAGCAGTCCGCCAAGCTACGCATCATGAAGAAGATGGACCTCATCCAGTTCTACAAGCACGACGGGGACGACTGGGTCCTCACGCACCAGGAGACGCTCTTCTTCCCCGACGACACCTACCGCGTGGGACTCGCCGTCACCTCGGCGTACACCGGTGTGATCGCGGAGGCCACCTTCGTCGACTACGAAATTGCGACGTACGAGTTCCCCACCTCGGCGCCTTCCACGTCGGCCGCGCCCACCGCGTGGGAGCCTTTGGTGGAGGTGGGCGAGCCCCAGCAGATCGGGAACTACGACATCTCGTACCAGTCCAAGATCCCGGCGAACGCTGTTGCGACCCAGGTGGACACGTGCCACGGGGGAGCTGCCGCACGTGCCATCGACGGCAACCGCAATGGCGAGTGGCACAGCAATTCTGTCACGCACACCTGCAGTGATAATGCTTGGTGGCAGGTCGACTTGGTGGAGGACACCGTCATCGATTCCATTACGGTGGTGAACCGTCAAGATTGTTGTCAAGATAGAATGAGCGGTGCCAACATCCATGTCCTTGATGCTGACCAGAATATGTTGGCAACCCTGCCCTTCAAAACCTCGTCGAATTCCTACGTGTTCGATTTTGGAGGTATTACCGGAAGGTTTGTGAAGATTACCAACAACAAAATCATCAACATTGCCGAGGTGATCGTGGACGATCTCTCCAGTCCCCCGTTGACCGAAGTCATGAAGGGTTCCGGAACGGGCATCTGGGGCAAGTCCGACAGCTTCGCGTTTTACAGCGACATGTACCCCGCCAACATCGACCTGACCGCAGAGCTGTACCTCGACATCGACCACGCCGTGCCCCAATCCCGCGGTGGGATCATGTTCCGCGAGTCGGAAGCCGAGGACGCCGCTTACGTCTTCGTCGGCGCCGCCGGACATAACCAGGGCGCCGTGTTCCAGTCCCGTGCAGTCGCTGGGCAACATACAGACCACCACAATATGATTTGGGTCAACAACGACAGCCGGTTCTGGGTCAAGCTTGAGAAGATCGGTGATGTCATGACGGCGTACTACAAGGAAGAAGAATCCGATGATTACGTCGAGTTGGGGTCAATCGCAGTGACTTTTGGGTCCAATTTCCTTGTCGGAAAGGCAGTGACAAGGGGAGATGATTATCAATGGGGCAAGACCACCATGGATATCCTTAGTTATTCCGTGTCAGTGTAGGCATTGAATTTGAACGAGCTCCAAGTTTGAGAATTGTGGGCGAATCATGCATTTATTGTTGTTCTAAAAATTATCTAGAGATATGTTATTAATTCGTAACCAAATATCACTAGTTGGCTTCTCATTGCAAATGGTGAAGGATAGATGATGAGCGACTGGATGTTGGTTGATTCCCCCTAGAGATGAGTGAAGTGTATGATTGTGGCGTGGGACCCGCAGTCCTGATTCCAAGCGACAGACTGCCTGTAAAGAGCGAAAGCTCATAATCTAAATTCATCAATACAAAATAGGTCATGGCCATTTACCACGCTGGTAAGAGAGCTACGAACTACGGTCTGCACCGTCCGTAGCTTCATCTGCGTCTCATTCCTATGCGTACACCATCAACACGATTCGACCCCCAAGATGGCCCAATCCGTCGTATGCTCCGGCCATGTTTGAGCAATACAGGAGAGACGTTGCTATCCACAACGGACACCTCAACACTCTTGCTGTATGCTGTCCATCGCAATAGCACCCTCCCGATGGTCCACTTCTGGGTCAACACGGCCGCATCAGACTCAACCCTGCCCATTGTCGAATACTACCAAAAATCGGCCGCGACGTTTTCAAAACATCGCCCTTCTTTATCTGTCGTATTCGGGAGAGATGGAAGGCACGGAAAGACCACCCCTCTTCAACCTAGAAAAATTGCACCAGCCAAACCTTCCATCTCCGGCCGTCAGTGTGCCGCTAACCGCAACCAAGATAGCCTTGTGCACACCACCGTTCCAAATAGCCCGACGGGAACAACGATTCGCACCCAAGTGTGGATCCTCCCACCAAAGCCCCCCCCCCCACCGCCGGTATTGGGGGGGGATTCGCGTGGAGCTGTACGTTAGGAGACATTGGTAATCAGGACGTATGCAGTGGTGTATGGTTGGTTAGGGCGTCCAGGGGAATACTAATCATGGGAAGTATGAGGAATACTAATCATGGGAAGTATGAGCCTTGCGTGATGTGGTCTGACGTGGTGAGAAGTCAGGGGTAGTGTATTACCTGGGAAATTTAATGATAATGACTCAAGGCAACAATCACAAGAGTGGGGTGCCCATTCAACTTGAAATGGGGTATTAACAGGAATGGTGTTATAAGGTTTTGGGTCAATTACCTAAGGTACCTG
>JALLOY010000373.1:0-11855 GCA_036939835.1 Thalassiosira delicatula
CAATACCAAGATCTTCTGCCTTGGCGATAATGGCATAGCACTTCTGGTTGATGTGATTCGCCCGAGGTACACGGCCAATGAGCCTTGGGGCATCCTCCATCATCTTAGCAGCCACAGGGAAGGAATCATATGCGTTGCCGTGTTCTACGGCAAAGCTAAGTTGCTGGCCGTAAGCAAGCTCGTGACCTCCGTTTTTGGGGAAGTCATGAAGACAGAATAATATGAGAACTCACAAGCATGGACGACGAAGAAAGAATGACAAGTGATCAGAGCTTACCAGAGTCTACTGGTAACAGAGATTCGGTTGCAGCGGCGGCGAGTGTCAAAACATGGTGCAGAAATTTGAGACGGCGGAAACGGTACGCTTTTTGATGCGATGTCGACGGATGAAAGGATCGATTGCTGTCGTTGATCGAGTATTGGGTATAATAATTGTGTAAAGCGATGAGCCGAATCTATGGCTGTAGAAGGAGGTACGATGGTGCGGCGGGGGAAGACTTTATAACATGCGAGATCCCATTGTCGGGGAAGGAAGAATGTTGTGGATTGTGGCAGACGAACAAATGAGCAATGTATGGCTGAGATTCTACTTTGACAGTAATTGATATGAAACTGTCATTGACGACGGGAGTGGGCCCGCCGCGACTAAATTGACAGAGTGTCAACGAAACGATGGACAGGCAAGGAATGACTACGCCCGCAATAAAAAGAAGAAACGAGAAAAACTTAAAATCTTTAGCAAGAGCGACACTAACGCGGTCAACGACAATTTATACAGAGTCGCTGTCCGGTGAGTGACGGGGTAAGCTGTAAGTGATAAATTGTAATTTTACTTTTTCTAGCCATCATCGCACCCTCTCAACATTTTATGTTCCCTCTAAATGTTTCCATGCATGTTCGTAAGAGTTGTCATGGCCAACTCGATGTAATCATCAACCAATGGAAAATCCAACTGAACTAGCTTGCCAAGAATTTCAGCGCTCATCACATCTTGCACTGCAGCAAGCCTCGATTGTAGTTCGACCAGGATCATTCTCGATGCCACCTCAGAGGTACTTGCCAAGGTGATTATTACCTCGCGCTTGAGATCCTTGAGCCTTGGGGTCAATATTTCAGATTCTTTTAGCAGGATTTTGACCAGGTCGCTCGTCACAGTGTGCTCAGACTGTGAAATATTAGCAGTGTAAACTGCATGGAGAAGACACAACATCTGGTACGTCACTTGCATTGAGCAGACAGAACACGTCGATGGCATGGACGCAAAGAGTTTGGCATCAAACGAAGCTGGTGGACTGACACCTGACAGACAATCTTTATTTAGGTCATTCCATGCATTGATTCGTCGATTTAACTCGTAGCATTCCCTCTCGGCCTCTCGCATTTGGGTGTAGAGACGGTGCCTTTCTTCAGAGGGAGAGAGCTTTGATTTATCATCTTTGTGGGAGGCACTAGTGGCTGACCTGCCTCCAGCCCCTGATGCCCCAGAGCGTGAACCCCTTCCTTCATCACGAGCACGTGCATGGATATTTGCAACTATTCGGCTCAGGGGATCACTACCAGATGATGTTGCCCCACTTGCACTCAAGGCATTGAGAATGTCTGAATCGTCCAAAGAGTCAAATCCAGAGGGACCAGAACTTGTTCCTGCACTGAGAAGAGCTTGCCGCAAAAAGTCTCCTCTGCTACCCAAACTTTCGCCCCCTTCTGACCGGAGACTTCTAGCTAAACTGATCAAACTGATTTCCAATTGTGGTAAAAAGAAGGAATGAGATGTAAACTCTTCATCACAAGAGGCAAATACCACATCCAGTGCCTACCTTCTTGTTCTATTGGATGTGGCAGACGCCCTCTCAAGACTTGATGACGCAGCCTTTGAACGTGACGACCCAGCAGATTTCTTATTTGACTCATCATCATCATCAAAGCCTTCAGATTTTGGTATACCTCCAAGGAACGCACGCTTCAGATGCGGCCCATACAACACCATTTCATCAAGATTTTCTAGTTGGTCGCCCCTAAGCTTCCTCTGCTGTTGCAGAACTGCCACCACTTTCTTTTTCAGGCTATTCCTAAGATCTGATTGACGTTTGTTGGCCACTCGCAACATCGCCATGCTTTTTTGGAATCTTGTGGCACATAGAGAAACAGTATTTATTTAGCACAAGGTTCTGAGAATTTGTTGTTCAACAGGAAAGAGGACACATACCCGTCTTCGTCTACTATTGCAATTGCATTCAGAGCGATCCCAGCCGTCAACTCCTGCAGCAACGAAACAAGATTAGACATGAATTACAGACGCAAGCATGTGATGCAGGAATTGAATATGCACTTACATAACTAAATCCACCAGCAGTGCAATAGCCACACTCAACGCACAAAAAGGCGTCCAAGCGATCGTAGTTGATGTGCCTGCATTTCCTACACTGAAACGCCACCTCGCCACAGTTGCCACACACTCCTGAAGCAGAGTGAAAACGTTTTCTGAGAAACACTGCAAATTTTCCAGTGGCTACTACTTTGATGCACGCATCTTACCGTGAGCATTGTGGACTTGTCTTGTACAACGCGGACAGTACAAAATGAATGATCCGTCTGGCGCCCGTTTACTACTGGCTTTTTCATAAAATTCTTCATAAGTGAATTTCAGATTTGCTGCCACCACCGGCGTTTTGAGCGTGCAAGATGCTTCCGATGCCCCTCTAGTTAAACTCAGTGTGCCTTGTTAATTGGATGTCAAAGGAAGCACATGAGCAGACAGAGACCAAAAAACGAGCAAATTCAAGAATTTGTGAAGATCAACTTACCACACCTTTGCCAGAGATGAGCATATTTGGCACTTTTCAGAACATTGGCGTCTCCAACTTGCCTGGGACTGAAATAGATACCAATTGTCTTGACAAGACGCCCTCTATTGAACAAAGGTTGTGTTAGTGACAAGGCATTTACACAGGTAATATAGGTGACAACGAAAACTTACCTAGGATCAGAGACAGTGACGTGCACTTGAGACAAAGCGACGCGAAATTTGAGTTGATTATACGTGGAAAACTCAGAGCTAACGCTTGCAGCAGTCGACACTTCCAGGCGACCTCTTTGGTATGGTCGGACTTGTTCAGGCAAAAAGTTGGTGTTGCTTTCATCTGTCTCTTTTGGATTGCTCTGGCTAGAGCTGTCTGTCTTTTTGTTGCTGGATTTTATTACTTTTTTCTGCAGGACCTGCTTCTGGCAATGGACACAATGGGAAATATCACAGCTGAGGCTGCCTGTATCAGTTTCGTTTTTCCCAAAAAGTATCTGATTTTGACCGAAGTAATGATTTTGGGTAGTCATTTGATTTACAAACGATGAGGCAATGCAAAATGAAACCCTTGATAGGTCTATCTCTTGTCCATGAGATTCCACAAAATGTCTGAGTAAATCAGAAAAGATGTTGGAAGCATGGCCTAGTGTTCCCACCTCTCGAAACGGTCCATCAATCAAGGACGCAAATAAGCGGTTTTTGTCTGGGGAGGAAATTTTAGAGGAAAGCTTTCTTGCCACGTTGCTAGAAATGGAGCGCAAGTCTTTGGTGCGTCCATGCAAAACGAATTGCTTGATAAATGCAAGAAGATCATCCACGGTGAAGCATTTTAAGAGACATTGTTCGGGATCAGATGGGTGATTCCTTGGTGACTGGTAACCTCCAACAAGTAAGTCATCTTGATATTCACCATGTTGTCCAGTTTCATCAACAAGTTTAGGTGTGTTGGCATTTACGTCTTCAAGTGCAATGGAAGCCAAAGATAGGGCTTTGATCTGGTTTGATCCTCGCTTTCGTCACATAGAGTTGAAAAATAGTCCTGTTTAATCATGTGTGCCAGAGGGTAAATACAACACAACGACAGTAAATCATGTGCACTCACCAAACATGAACTCAACAATAGTAATGACACTATAGGTGGCCGGCGATAAATTTGTTCAAGCATTTCGAGCATATCATTATCTGCCATGTTTACTTTCCTGCTGGAAATAGCCATCTCCGGTAGGCTACAAAACTGTCTCCAGTTGTTCAATGCCTTGGTCGTAGGACCGACATCCCTCCCTGCAGCCGAAAGAAGCTCATCAAGCACTGTCGATATGCTCTCCTCTGTTGAAATCTTGTACCAGTCTTCAGAAATGAGATCTTCAACTCCCAATAAGCCAGAGGCAGGCAGTGTCTCAAACATGACTTGTTCCTCTCTCCAATTAGACCCACATTGCCTTGCCTGCTCTCGTACAATAAGTGCTGAATCAAGGATGTCTTGCGATCGTTGAAGAAGTTTGCGAAACTGTTGGGTGTGATAAGCGGGGGAAATTGAGCATCAATAGTGGAATTGAAAATGGTGATCCAAAAGTTTAACGATCACAACTTACCTGAAAGCCATAAACGTAATGATCTCGAACTCTATGGTATATTTCTTGGCGACCTCCACAAAGACGCTGCAGCATCAACTTCGCCAGATGTCGAAGCACACAGGATGCGCCCGTACTAATGATTTCGCACAGCACTGAAAACCATTCTGACGACCAAGTTGACGGACCCGGCACCTCGCTGGTTGATTTTCTCTTAGGAGCTAAGAGCGAGAAAAGGTCTAGTGAGGAGCAAAGAAATTGATCCCTCGTTCCGTCGGCAATTGCGACGGATGACAAAGAATCCTCATCATCTTGACGCGATGATATTGGCTTTGACTTTCCAATTTTTTCCAGCGCTCTGTACACACCATCCTCCATATCATTCATTCGTTCCATTTCAGTTTTGAGCGACGGGAAATTTACCGCATTTCCCTCATTTACAACTGCAACTTCTGGCAAGTTAGAAACGGCTTGGGTTTTTTCAAACTGAGTACTGACAAGGCTGCAAAACTGAGACTCCAAGGAGGAGTTGCATGGATTGTTGAGATTGCAGTCTTGCGTACCAACTTCGCCGAAAATTTTCTGTAACTCCATCTTTACTGAGACAAAGATGTCTTGTGAATCTTCGCAATCAACGAGGAGATTTTCATCCTGAGTTTTACCGCTTGTGCCAGGGGCAGACTCTGGAACATCTGATGACCACTTGAAATAGTTGCATCGTTCACGCCGTTCCAGCCCACACACATAAAACCGCCGGTCCTTGTGAACACCATGTGAACAGCGTCTGCGGACAGCAGGCACACCATGAACTTCGCATACAAACCTAGCACAGAGAGAAAGAGAAGGTGTTAGCATAGAAAGTGATGAAGGACAACTCCCTTCCCAGCTATGAACTCACCTTGGGTCTGTCTTGTCTTTGTGATGGTGATGCGTGCCTGTGCAATCCTTTTCTTCATCTGCCAGAGCAACCATAGTGGGAGAACGATTTATTTCTCTCTTTTGCATTACCAAGCTAGCAAGAGTGCGCAGGATAACAACCAGCTTACTGCAATGCTGTGAAAAACTGGAATCGTTTGATTGGCAGGCTGCCACGAGACTGGGAATATTCTGTGTGAAAGCAAACACCAATTCCTTTCCTCTCGTAGCCTTCAACTCGTCAGTGCAGGAGTCAAGAACAAGATCAATTACAAGCTGCAAGACGTTATTTGAAGGAGGTGAACTTTCTCCATCTTCCGTTGCATCAAAAGATTTTTTCATCAGCCCTAAAAGCTGGGTGAAAATCTGTGACCGAAAACCTTCTGTTTTCACTACATCGATGCCTTCCCCGTGCTTGCTGCCAAACGTCTCTGATAAGCTTTGGCTGTCTGCGCTCAACTTGGATGTGCCGTCCGGGGGGCCTGTCATATTGTTGAGAAGCCCTGCCTTTTTCGCATTTTCTGCCTGTTCTAAACTTGAGGCAGCAATTGGTTTCGATGTCATTTGCCATATCTTCCCACATGTCATGTCATCATTCTCTACACGAAGAGTGCTCCCATTTATGATAACTGGGTCATTTTGGTCATGCGTTCTAGCATAAGCAATGCCTACATCATAGCATTGTTTACACAGATCGATGTCAATGTCCATGTCATCGCCCCCGAGTGTGTATCGGCTCTCGGTAATGGGAAATACCAAGCATGCATCACATTGATAGGTTATATACGCCAGCTCCTTTTCGGGACTTGTGCGGTTGCTACTTGCCCTGTTAACTTCTCCGCCGATGGCACTGGAAATTGCTGAACAGCATGCAGTAACAATTTCTCTCGAATCCACCACTAGAAGATATTCAGCCAACGTATCAAATTGGGCAAAATGATTAGAATCGGAACACGCTAGCTCCGTCAAGATAAGCTCTGACACAAGCCGAGTAGGTTGAACCAGTTTGATGTTAGCTCCATGCAACGCCTTGAGGTATTGGCAGAAATCTAGAATAGGCTTGGCTTCGAGTGCCATTGACACCTCACAAGATTTTTCAGAAATCATTTCGGTAATGACCTTCCTGTAGTTTCCACCACGTGTACGCGAAATTGAGATGGTCGAGTCAAGGATGTGCAAAAACATCTCAATTGCACTAGAGATCAACGATTCTTGCTTTGGAGAGACAATATCAACATTTGCAAATTCAGTACGTAGGTACTGTCCAAGGCCATGCAATGTAGACATCAGACCGCGTAGAGTAGCTTTGTCTATCAAAAAAGTCCGTTTCATCAGGTCATTCTCAGCTTCGCTGAGCAAATTGATTGCCTGATCCCTTAGTGTCCCATTCTTGTTAGAATCCAGCGCTGTTTGCTGAATGATGTGACTGATAGTATCTCTGAAGTTGGTTGTCAAAGAAAACTGAGAATGAGCAGACAATGTTGACAAGAGAAGTAAAATGCATTGGGATGGAGAACTGGAAGCTTACCTGCTTCCTGGACTTAGGGAACCAACTTTGTTTTGACCCATTATTTGAGTAAGAAAAGTCAATCTGGCCCAGAATGAAAGGTTGAATGGATGGAAGTTATTGAAAAATGATCACTGTATCTTTTCAAACTTACGATTGAATGCATGAAATCAACATCTGAGATGAAGGCTGTTCTTGAGCTCGCAAAGGCTTGAACGGCTTCGGAGAAACATCTTCTCTGGCTCTTAAAAATGAAATTTCTGTTCTGGGTCTAGCATAAACCTCAACTGAGTCAATAACAGGTGCACTGGATAGGTCATGGCATGGTGAGATCCATATTGTTACAAATCCATTTCTTATAGTTTGGAGAATTTCCTCGTTGGTCAATATGCAGTCATACCATCGCTTAACATTCTTCTTCAACTTGATTGATCGTCCTGATCCCATTATGGTAATTTCGCGAGGTATCAGGTCGGGAAGTGCACCGACAAGGATCCTAACAGCAACAATTGCAAGGGTCTTGTCCTCGGCTTGGGACTTCCCCATATCACTTTGGGGGGAAATGCCCATTGTCTGCAACCCTGCGGTAAGGGTGCATCCATCTCGTGCAGGAGAAATGACGTAATCAGTGTTGTTCAGCGATAGCTTCGCCTTCACTATCTTTGAGTCCTTGCCCACAAAGTCGCCTCCAAACACAACTCCATCACTGACATTGATCATCTTTTCAAAAATGCCAATGGGCGCTGCAGTAGGTGGCGGAAGATACATCCTCGTATCAAAAATGCCACAATCTTCCCCAAAGATAAGAAGGGATCCACTGAACAAATATATTGGATTGACATTTCAATGAGATACAGGTTTGAAATAATTTGGAGGCCACCCAAAACTGAAAACTTACGATGACGAGAGCAAAGTCAAAAATGCCCTCTCGCAGACCTCTGAATCATCGCAAATAGATCCTTCTGAGCCATTCCCCCCAACAATGTAAGGACTAGAAAATGTACACGATCCTACAAAATTGTAGCTTGATATGAATCCTAGACCAGCACTGCAATTTGTTGGCCACGACAACTCTTTCACTGACACTGAATTCTCATTAAATTCCAGAACCAGCGCTCTTGGTTGGGTTGAGCGCGCTGATCGCCCAACACATGTGATCCTGTAGAAGGTTTCCTCTCCTCTCCTGAGAATTCCAAGCTCCTGAAAATGCGTGTAGGGGCCGGAGACTCCATAAACACCACCAATTTCGTCGGCGGATATTACATTGGAGAGCAGCTCTGCAAACATGATTACAGATGATCAAAATCAGCTTGAGCCACAATGAAGACGATGACGGAAACACTGCAATAAAAAGTACACCTACCAAAACTACCACATATTCCTCCATCGTCGTCTAGGAGCATTGCAATGCAGCAAGATGAAACGCATTGGTATAGAAGCAAATTGCTCTGCTGTAGGTAAGCAAGGAAAACGCCTTCCCCAAAGGTTGTCGCGGTAGATCCTACCGGAACTGGGTCGCCCCCACAATACCTCCTAACACCAGCAGATGGAAAGGATATCCCCGCTCCAATTTCGATGTAGCTTTCCCCATGGTCCTCGAGATTGCCTTCTTCGTCAATTGTGAGACTGATGAAATAGAGACGGCCAGTGTCAAGAAGTAAGGCTAGCTTTGTTTCAATGGCAGATCCGTCATCAACCGAGAGGGAACCGATCAGCGTGGCAGAGCGGATGAGTACATCTTCGTAAGCGAGGGCGTAGTGCGTGGTGGCGTTGCAGGAGTTGCTTTCCGTTCTCTTCAAATCAAACACGTGCACAACCGTTCCGCAGACAGCCACTATTTGAAGCTCTGACTGCGGCATCCAATCACATTTAACCAAGCATTCGCTTTCACACTCAGAACTGTCCAGGTTCAACTTGAGGTCAATGATCCTCTCAAAAGAATCAAAGCCCTTTGATAAAATGACCACACACGCCTTGGAAACACCCCAAACTAGGAGATGCCGGTTGTTCTCAGCGCAGATCACCATACCATTGATGGGAAATTTGACGCTTTCTGACCCGAGAATATTTAATTGCGAACGAATTAAGTGCGTGGATGGAGAATTCTCCATGTATCTTACATTTGCAGCAGGAATAGCATTGCAAATGAGGACTGAACTGGACTCGGCAATGAACAGGCGCCCACTGGGAGAAGTAATACGACAGCACATGAGACGCGGGAAGAAGCAAAAGATGAGGAAAATGAACGGACGCGCTCACCGATTGTCCGCGGCAATGGCCTGCACCGCCAGATCATTCCTCGCCTTCCTGATGTGGCTCGAGCTCGTTGAGGAGCTGGAAATCATTCTCGACTGGAGAGCACTTGCTTTCGCAGCGCGTATGGGCACCATGGAGGCTTCGTCGAGGTGTTTCAGCACTAATGGCTCTCCGGATCTCAATTCGAGGTTGGGACTTCCAGCTATCGGTTGTGGGGCAGCGCCGCTGAAGAGCTCAGAGAAATCAGCTGCTCCGGGGCTGGGTGCAGTCTGGTAGCATTGATTGAATAGAAGGAGGATTGCTTCTCTCCATTCCGATTTGTTCGCCGCCTCGACTAGATTCTGAAGCGATGCCTTGCATTCGGATGGAAATGTTTTGGCAATCAGTTCTGTGAAAATTTCGGAGGCACCGTTACGGGCTTGCCCGGACTCCGATTCGTCCTCCTTCGATCCGTCCTCGTACAAATCTCGAATAACGTCCTCCGATACGGGAGTCAAGCACTGACAGGGCGTTCTTTTTTCCGAGATTGCGGTGGCCACCTCGGCGCCACAGTCACAAAAGAAGGAGCTTTTTCTGGAGTAGCCAATGTCGTGACCCTTGTGGCAAACCCTCGCACACAGCGAGCAGCAACCCTGCGAGGCAGATCGAGAGAACGCGGTTCGATGACATGAGCTCTGCCTTCCTAAATCAAGCCATGAACGGTGAGAACAGCGCAGCCATAATATTTCTTACCTTATCCCAGAGTAAGCCGCATGTGTAGCAATTATACCTGGGGTATAGACGATGAAAATAGGGGGTTCAGAAAATCATACAACGAAACAAAAATGACATAACAGTACGAATGAATTTACCAGTGTTGCTCGGTAAATCCTTCTCCGGTTTCCACGAACGAGCATGTCCTCGAGACTTCCTCGCCATTGTTCAGCTTCACGCATGCTCCTTGATTCGATGATACCTCCGACGCCGCCAGGGTCAACTTGGCCACTCGAGCGTTCGTCGCGGCGGATCGTTCGTTGACCAACCGATCCAACGAGGCGACGAACCGAAAGAAATCCTTCGCCGTATCGACGTATTCCTGCGCCACGTTCGCGCCCTCTTTTTCCGGCTTCAGCAGCGAGATAATGGTCCTCCCCGCATTCTCCAACCGTCCAAAGCGAGATGCCAGGAGGCAGAGCAGTCTGATCAGGTGGCACCGGGCCGGGGAGCCGGCCCAACGGTCCACGGACCCCAGCAGGTCGTCCAGGACGATTCTGCACCCGTCCCCCGACCCTTCGGGTCCGCGGACGCAGGCCAGGTGGCTCAGGACGAGGGCGGTCCTCTCGCCCAGCAGTCGCTTGTCCTCCTCCTCCTTGCGCCATTCTACGGATTCCCCTGAGCCGCGACGACGGGCGACGTTCTCCACGAGCAGCAGCACCTCCTCCCTCGACATCCCGTCCAACGACGCCGCCGTTCGCGTGCGAACGATTTCCGAACGCGCTTTTGTCGCGCCCGTGCCGAGCCCAGCGGCGGCGTCTGCCATCGCCCTCCCGTTCCCACCGGGGCGCTCCCGCGGCTCCTCCTCCTCCTCCTCCTCCGTCCCCGCGTCCATGGCCGACCGCAGCATCCCGGCGACGAACGCGCGCGCGCCGACGCCGAGGAGGAGCCGGGGCAACCGCCGCGTCCCCCTCCCGCCCAGGAGGGTCAGTAGGAGCCCCGCGGCGTTGTCGCGGGGGACGACGCCCTCCCGGCCGCCTCCTCCTCCTCCCGCGTCCTCGCCCCCGCCGCTGCCGCTGCCAACGGCGATCGCGAGGGGGTCGACGTCGGCGCCGCCCCCTCGGAACGCGTCGGGGGGCTCGATGCCGTCGCAGTCGGCGGAGCGGTCGTCGTTTCCGACGGGCGGTACGCCGGCCTGGAGGTTTCGCGTGCCGAGGCACGCGAGCAGCGCGGTCCTCCCGCCGCGGTCTAGCACGTCGTTTGAGGAGACGGATGGGAGGCCGGCGGACCCGTCAATGTCGTCCTCGTCCTCGTCGCCGGGGGCCGCGAATCGCTTCAGCGACACCTCGACAACGGCTCGCGTGGACAATAATTGCCTTTGTTGCCTTCATCGTTGTCGCGGGGAAGGAGGGTCCGCACGTAGACGCCCCCGATTGCCTCGAACGAGATCCTCACCGACCAGAGCTCTGTCGCGTCCTCGAACTGCCAATCCGTGCCTTCCTTGAGCAGGCGTCCCGCGGCCGCCCTCGCCGCCTGGCACAGGTCCCCGTCATCCGACGCCAAGTACGCCATCGCGCAGGAGAGGAGCGGGAGGGCGCCGTTGACAACGGCGGCAGTCCCGAAATTGTTGTGGGTCGGGCCCTTGGCGCGTACCGCGTTGACGCCGAGGCGGAGGAGGGTGTCAGCAATGCCCATGACTTAGACCGCTCTGTGGATGACCCTGCGCCAGCGCTGGGCCGCGACGATCAAGTTGTGGATGCGTTGCTTCTCGTCTTTGTTGGGGGAATATCCGTCGACGCCGTCGCCCTCGGTCACGGCGCCGTCGACGATCGAACGGGGAACGGCGCTGATTGGATCGACGTAGTCGTCCGGCCGGCCGTTGGGACGCACGACAAACGGCAGGTAGTCGTGAACGGAATGGAACGGCAGGGATGAATTTTTGGATGCCATGCTTTTGTTGTAGCTCTCCAACAAGTATTCTCCGTATTGCTGCTGTTGTTGTTGTTGTTGTTGTTGTTGTTGTTATTGTTGCTGATCGTAGTGTTGTTCATCTGGGTAATAATAGTCCGCATCCCCATTGTTGTAATGGTTGTTTCCAGTCTGAGTACTGTAA